>BGZK01000936.1:0-245980 GCA_005406025.1 Eumeta japonica
GTATGAATAGTAAATGAAATGTATTAGGAAGCTGAAAATTACATAGAGCCAAATCATCGCCTGTATCGCTCAATTTCATTATTAAAAATAACACCTTATAAAACATACTACAGCTAATATAATGATATAGTTCGCAACGCTTCCAAATATTGTATAGAAAAAAAGTAACCCCCTAAAATGCAAGTTTATAGAAAAGGGGATTTAGGCATTAAAATTCATTAAATACGATATTTTACAAAACTATTTGTTTTTTTGTTTATTAAATTTCATAAAAGATATTAAAATATCGTTGTTCGTAAAATATGCTATTCTCAATATTTCTTAAATAATCTTTCGAGACAATCATTATACATATTATGCTATTTAATATTCAGTGGCAGGGTCAACTTTGTGGTTGATAATGCCATGACGGAAGCAAAAGCTTGTTGCCAAAAATTTAAGTCATCACTCATAAACTCAAAAGTACCTCAAATTATTAAATCTGCCACTTTTTTACGTGCTTTAACTTCAAAGTTTTTTTTATATATTTAAACTCACTATAATTTTTTTTCTTATAATTAAACTGTTATCATTGCCAGCTGGTAACATCAAGAGATAAATTATAATACATGTATTTATAATAATTCCAAGGGTTTTATTATCCACGTTTTTTTTAAAATCCATTATGCTTAAAATAAACTACCCTTTCTTTTTCAGACTTTCGCAAAATTCTTATTTCATTTTTTATATCAAAGGTGACACTAGGTTTTCTGTTAAATATTTTAGCCAAAACAGACATAATGAATTCTGTATGTTTCGTTTATATTTTAATTTTTTTTAATACAGTAGATAATTTTTTAATTGCATTAGTTTTTTAAATATTATCGCACAATATGAATTTGTACATAAAAAAAACTCTCAGTGTAAAATATAATGTGGTAGTGGTCACACTAAGTGACGCGTCAACATTCAGTCGTCAAATGGAACGTCAAACAGTGAAATCGACTCTTGCGCTGAGTGTGATTTCTTGTTGGTTTTCGTTTTTTAAAAATATCTAGAAGTATCTTGACACAAAAGAACGTTAATAAAGTGTACTGTAATTAGTGAACGCTTAATTCCATAAAATTTATAGTGGTTTTTAACTAAAAGTTGCCTGTGGATTTGTCTACTCTCGCTGCCTAATTGGATGCACGATAGAAACACTTGTTATTCGGACTGCCTTTATTTTTTAGCACATATTCAAGGTGAGTAGACCGTAACTTGTTTTAGTTCAGTATCTTAAAACATCGTTTCTATTTATGGTGCGTTAATTAGACTGACCTAGTCAACAAAAATATTTAGCACAGAAATGATAAATGTTTTTCTTTTAGATCTAGGAATTCCCTTTTGCTTTAAATAAATTTTGTATATATAGATTTTTGAGTTTTTTTATTTCTAAACTCCAAGGTGTATTTTAAATTTAAAAAAAATAATTTTGAATAGTACTAATATGATAATGTTAGTCAGAGTCCTTTGTAAAATATTATTTAGTCAGATGTTATTGCATGGTTTTAAACCAACCTGTCTTGCTTGTGACTGGTGTAATATTCTCAAATACAACTTCAATTAATCTTAGCTTTGTACATTTATAGTTAAAAATTTTGCTGTTAATATTTCATAAATAACATTGGTCTATGTCAGAAACCGATACCCTAGGATGAATATAGACGTTAAACAGAAATTCAACATCATTATACGTTTTCCGACATCATAAAGACATGCAAAATTACTTTATATTTACCTAGGAAAATACATATATTAATACAGGGACCCACCAAATATCTGATTAAAAATATATTTCTATACTTGTATTTTTTGTTTTGTTAGTTCTAACTTATAACAGAAGGTCAGTCCCATTCCAATATCAATTTTCATTACTGAGTGTGATACGTGCTTACTACATTCCAGTGGGTGCTCAGTCATCGCATTTCATTGTTACATTTTTTATTTCACATGTATTATTCAATTACTGCTTTCATGGTTGCCATCATTGTTTCAAATTGCTCACAAGCGAAACTCCTTTTTTCAATTCAAATTTTTTTTATATAAATCAATAATTAATTAAATAATCAAATTTTTGCATTATATATTTTTACATAAATATAATAAATTAAATTATTAGATCAATTAAACGTTATACCTGACTGTAACAACTAAATAGTAGTTAGTCTTATAAACTGTAGTTTATTCATGCCGACTAAGATTACTGTCGAGTTTTAAGTAACTAAAAATTTTTGGGAAATTTTTAATAATTTCAGTTAATTTCATTTTATTTAGTTCGAAAGAATTCAGTTTATTCACAAATTCGGCGAGCATTCGGTAAACCAACAATTTAGATGGTTTAACAGGAAGTTGTGTTTTTGCTTTTCATCCATGGACTTATGTCTGAACAGCCCCATTTGTTTAAGCATAACTAGACCTACTTACAGAACAGCTACAACTTAAAATCTAATTTGAAATGTGCATTTACTTAACGGCTTACGTCCACTCAATCTTTTTCTTTTATTTTATCTGGTGCAGTAAAGTGATACCAGGTTATTAAAATAGAAATGATGTAAGAATATATATATATATAAAAATAGAAGAATCGTAAAATTGTTAAAATTAACATGTCTTTATTGTTGTTGATGTATTGAAGACTTTCTCATCTAAAACAAGCGATGAAAAAATTTCATTATTAAAAAAATTTTATATAATTTTTCTATGTGTTTAGTTACTGCTTAAATATTTTTTTTTTAATATTTCATATGCTTATATACACATTATGTATTTATGTAACATGAATAAGTACTTCAAAGTCTTATGAATATAATAAATGCTATTTGATTTACACATAAAAATGACTTATCCGACATTAAAAACACATTAGAATGTCGGCATTTCCCTACTGGAAGGTTTAAAGTTATATAAAAAGACCACAGTATGAAATCACTTGTATAAACAATTTCATACTGCGTTCATGGCTTATTTTAGTTGACAGAATGTTTTGTGAATGAGTCCTATATGTTCATATGATAAGATTAACGATGGATGTACTAAATTTGATGATTACGAATCTCCTCATATTGTCGCCTTGAAAACGTGGGTAGTCATAGAGCTATATGTGAATTTATAAGCAATAGTTGAACGCTAATCGGCATAGAAAGGGTTTGTACAGTAGGATATTTAAAAATTAAGCAATTTATTTTCGTTGGACCTTCATTATTACAAGTTATTTTAAGTATTTGGCTGGAAAATTTTGGAAATGAAGGGATATAAAGACTATTTTTTCACATTTTTTAGTATATTAACAAAAAGATAGAGATATTAAAAAAATATGACAAATATGTATGTTAATTTTTTTGAACTAAGTCTAAAATAATATACCACACACAAGAACAAAAAAAAATAAGTGATTCATAACATCTTATATTTAATATATATATTTGTGTGTGTGTCTGTGTCTAGTTTATAATGAAAATGATTTTCTTTGTCATGCAATCATGTAAACACTTGAATGTATCAGTATGAGACTATGAGTAATTAATGCTGAATAGTCTGTAGTCTGTATACAATATTAAAACTGTAAAATTATGTCTATTTGGATGTTCGTCAGCACTGATGGTTGACGGATTGTAATCATATTTTGTATAGACATAGATGATATCCTCAAATAGGACAAAGGTGAAAAAGTATGTAGATACCAGTAGAGTAATTTATCATTACTAACATCAATACCGGTCCGAAGACCAAGGTGGGCATAGGGTATTAAAATTAAGAGCGAGGCCAGAACTGGATCAGATAGAATTGACATTGAGTTTATAACCGTGATCGACATAAGAACTGTGAAGATATTTGAATCATAAGAATATGCTCATTGCCAAATTTTACTTATGCCCAGGAAAGCGGACTGGAGATGACCAGTGTTGAATGATATGAAATGATTTCAGAACAAATACTTAGGCGTTAAGATGGTTTCTATAACTCGGTTAAGATTACCCATCTTAAAAATGATAAAACCGGACTAGAATTACAATCAGTTCATTGCAGTGGACGTTCATGATTTTCAAAATTTCGACCTCTATTTGATTAATATCTTATGGTATCATATGGAAATCTGTAGTCTATGCCTATCCTTCTAGAAAATAGGTGTGAGTTTATAATGAAAAATAGTATTCAGTTTTGAATCATGATACGAGATAGCAAAAAATAATATAGAGATACACATTTTAATTACATGTAACTATTTAACATTTAATTTATTTTGATTTTATACCATTCTATACGCCCCTGTTATCTGCAATCATAAAATACTTAACCACAAAAAATAGCATTAAGCGAAGCCATCAGTCCTACACAACTGGAATGTAATTCAATTTTTCATACAATATATTGTTACCATTTCCTTTGAATGTCTGCCTAGCTAGAAAAAAAATTAACAATAGCCATTGCGGCAACAGACGTTATCAAAGTTTAGGGGTGCATAGTTGAGAGATCAAATGAAACCATTACGAATACTCAACTTTTATGTCTGTTTACCGGTTAACTTGACTGTTAGTGAGCTCATTAAATATGAATTTGCTAGGTTTTTGTTTCGCCTGCGTGTTCATAGAATATGTTTGTTCATCTTTTACATTGAACGATTTCCCTGTCGATCTTAATCTCATTACCGCTTTCGATTCTGATGACGGCGCTGATTATGATTCTCTTGATTCCAAGTCCAGCCCTGCACTCGGTGTCGAGCCAAGTCCCGTTCGCAATATCTCCCCGCTTTTAATAAACCTGAAGATTGGGTGTATGCTTTATTTTTCCTTTTGAAGGTTGATGTTCATTCGTATTGTGACGTATGTAGGCCTTCGACACTAACCATTATTATTTACCTCATAACAACTACTCAGTCTAGACATGTAAATGAGGATGTTTATTCTTGAGACATCCACTCATGAAAACCCCATTAAAATCCCTTCGGTGACTTCAGAGATGTGTGTGTACAGATAGACAAATAAATTAAAAAAAAAATCGTTGTTTACTCTTATACGCCCTTCCTTTAATTGTCCCCTCTCCATTTTTCATACATGTTCAAAGTATATCCTAACCAGGTTCTACTGTTTTTTTATATGTATAGATCACTGTTTTGTACTTTAATCATTGCTCTACGGGATAGATGTATACAAAAATCTTCTATTAACATTTGTTAATATCTGTAATGTATACAAAAAAATTATCAATGCTGCCAATACTGATAAACGTTCACAGAATTATGATAATATTCATAGTTTATAGTGTGTAGTTATTGCTTTATCCTTGTTTTCTTTCTTTTTTTTTTTAATGTATCCCTAAACTTCAATTTTCCAAATGAATTTGATTGATTTCTGCACGAGAATAGTTATAGTGGAATATTAATTTTAATGACAATCATGCATTATACTACTCTTTACAGTCATATTACAACTGTTTTTCATAAAATACCATGTACATTAGTAATGCAACGATTTTGTATATTGTCACCATGTTGTGCAAAAATGACACAAGTCAAAAATTTAAAATGGACCACCTGATTTTTGAAGAATAAAATGGAATCTATTTTTCATGAACAGGGAACCCTATAGATTTTTACATCAAGATGAAGAACTATAAAATCTACACACAAGTTAGGTTTATTAGAATAAAAAATGCGATATTGACATATATAGTTGTATCGATTAAAAATCAGCATTCATCGCCCAAATATTTGATCCGATCGATGAGGAAAAACCTCTTGTTCTTGTCCCACAAGATACTTTTTGTCAGCTGTGTTAAATATACTTATTTCTATGCGCCAATCACTTTATGAATTGAATTTCTGGATTGAAGAACTTGATGGGTTACATGCATCACCATCTTCTGTCCTGACTGTTTTTACTGCATCTTGTTAAGTGGAGTTGATCTCATGAGGGGCACAATCAAATGGTAGAATTTATACCAATATAAATGTACACTGACTGTGTTCTACATTTTTTTCGGCATGTTCTATTTGCTAATAAAAAAATAAGCTATAAAAAGCAGCTAAAAGCATGACAAAATTGCATAATTTTGTAAAGCGACTTTTTAGCAGCATATCCATTATTTTATCTAATTTACGTGAAACAAAAATATATGTATTTAAAAAGAGTTAAAATTGTCCTGTCTTTGAGTGATTTCCCCAAAGTTCTACGACCTTCCGTAAATTGTTTAAGACATTAATAAACATTCATAAGTTCTTAGTTATATTAAAAAAACTGAATTAATATAGATTTAGCCAAAAAGAAATTAAGGTCCTAGTTTGATAAAATAAAATTTTGATATTACCAGATGGCTAATTCTAGGTACTCAGAGAGCATGATAAAACACCATTACCCTTTATTTGGTTGCACCATTACTGTGCAGACAACATTCTTACAATATTTTAGGAAATCGCATAATTTTTTTTTGTTTATATAGTTTTTTTATTATATTGGAAGAAAGAAGTGTGTACTGCCCCATCTAATGAGTGATGTGGAACTGTTTTAAAAAAAAAAAGTGAAAAGTCTCAAAGGTAATCTATTGTGTCAATACCATAGACAATAGATTACTTATAGACACTATAGACAACTGATCTATGTATATAAATCAGTTGTCTATGGTATTGACACTATAGATTACCTTTGAGACTTTTAAAAGCGGTCCCACATCAATCATTAGATGGGGCAGTACACACTTCTTCCAATGTAATAAAAAAGTATATAAACACAAAAAATATGCGATTTCCTAAAATGTTGTAAGAATATATATATATAATGAAAATGGTCTTTTTTTTATCTAGACATCTGTTGAAAACATTCAATGTATCGGTATGGGACTTTGACCATTCGAAACTAAATCTTTTGTAGATGATTTTAGGCTGCTTATTTTATTTTTTGAATTTCATACACCTTGATGTAGCATCTTCGATGGGCAAATGAGCTTGCGAAGCAACAGAAAGTACTTGGTTATCGCAGCCCATGAACCCTCCCGATGCCACAGGAGTCATGAGTATGTTGCCAGCCCCTTGGGTGGAAATGCGATTTATGATAGAGGGGTAATCAATATTGAGAGGGGAATGCGCCGCCGGAACTCTTACTCACCGGATGAAATGCGACAGCAGAAGCTGTTACTTTGCGCCCGTATCGTCCTGCTGCAGCCAAACCATAACATGGTTCTATCTCTTCATGAGTACGACCCTTCACCATTTTCTGCCACAACCGACAACGCCAACAAAGCGCGTGGGCATAAAGGGAAGATGCATAAAGAGAAAAAATAATGCAAGCATGAACACGGTTCACGTTGCACCTTTTAAACTTTATTATTGCATGGATGCTAGGCCTGATCTTCTCTAACAGTGCAGAACCTTCGACGCGCGATCCGACATCGGCCTGTTCGGTTTTTGTGCGTCGATAACTCTGCAAATCGCGATTTGTTTCATGAAAAATAAAAAAAAAAAAAAATTGACCAGTTCTGATACAATTCGGCGACTGCTCACGACTCGCCCGAATTCTAAGAATACGGGTGAAAATGCACATCGCTTTTTTTTTTCACGGTATCATCACCGTTAGAGATGTCTCCGGTGCGGTCGAAAAAGAAATTTACTTCATTTATAGATCCCCGATTTACCGGAAACTAGACGCGGCCCCGGCTTCGGGTGCATCGACATACCGTATAGCAATCGTAACACCATAAATGATAATAGCCTTATTTAGACGATGGTGCTTTGCAGGGCATAAATTAAGATTCGACAGTGATGTTTTTCTTTTCTTTAGCCTTTTAGTTTCTCGCTGTCAATCCGTACCCGACCCTGCTCACTATCTACTCTATTCCATATACCCTGTTAATTTTTTAAAGGGTTTCCAACAAGCGGAGACTTTATTTAATCCTGTTCTGTTGTATCACAGTATCAAGAACGGGATCAACCACTCAGACAAGCCTTTTTCTCGTATGTCAACTTTTCGTTCATTTGATAATGAGTTAGCCTTCTTACTAAGAAAACTCCACATATGACCGGCTTACGTTTTGTACGTACATCGATACTTTAATTTAAAAAAAAATGCCTTTCCTACGACCTGTCCTAAGACTAATGTCCACATAGGTGCCGCCCACTCCTCCCGCCTTCAACCGTCTTCAGCAATAAATAGTAGGTAAAGGTTATCGCTCCAAAGGAGCTTCATAAACGTGAACACTCCAATGGCGATGATCCTGCGGGGTCATCGTTCGTATTACGATAAATACTGGCGGGTGATATGTTTCATCGCTTTTTTTTAATGTCTGAAGAAAAGCCGTTGCTCCGCACGACGTCTCTATTCATGACACATTATCTTACATCGGTCGTGATGGTATCTCGGGATGCACCGACATTTTTAAGAGACGAACGTGGAAGTTAAAACGGACGGACAAAGCGCCGATAAGCTACGACGGCCGACGCCATTGCACGGCCTTAGGATGGCCGGTAGACGGTTATGTAAGACGAGTTTTACTCAAATTTTTTTTTTTTTTAATAAAATGGAGTCCAGGAAGATGTCTGACAGGACGTCAATGACGTGACTGACGAAATCGACAACCTAATGACAGTCGATAGGGACTTGCTTAATTGTGAGCATATTTTTATGGCACGAACATTTATACTGAGCTGACTTACTTTGGAGCGCATTAGAGTGGTCATTATTTTAGATATTTCCGATTTCTTTTCCCACGTCAGTCTTAAATCGGTTTCATATATATATATATATATATATATATATATATATATTCGTGTGTGTGTATGTGTGTGTGTATATATATATATATATATATATATATATATATATATATATATATATATATATATATATATATATCTGCCATTTTTCAGCTCCTAATATTAATATTAACTCGCCTCCCCCTGAAAATCAAAGTTTTAAATGGAAATAACATGGGAAAAGTTTTGTTGTTTATTTCCATTTTTTTTAACTCGTTGACTAATTAATAAACCGTTTTTCTAGAGCGTTAAATTTCCTACAAGAATACCTATTCGTTATTATAGTTTATTCATCAGTTCATGAGTTAAAAAATTAGAAAACAGAACTTTTCCCACGTAATTTCTATTTATATCTTTGACTATCATGGGAACCGGGTTAATATTAATATTAAAAACTGAAATTTGGCAGCATTTATACATATATAAATCCTGTAAATATATATATATGGAACCGATTTAGGACTATCGTGGAAAAAAATCGAAAATAACCAAAATAAAGACCACCCTAGAGCACATACGTAGTTAACGATACTCTGTCCGCCTATTTCTGCGCCCGCGACGCTAAAGCAGATCGGTTCACAATCATAGAATATTTGGTGTGTATACCTATCCGACGAAATACAAAATCATGTTTTGGACAATTACAGTTTTGGACAAAAGAAAATCTCGATTTTTATTAACAGGTTACATTTTTCGTCTCGTCAAATACTAATAGGCCGGTCTCGCTTATTTTTACCCTAACCCTTAATATAATCCCCGGTTATGCTCCGACGTACGGGACCTCCGGCGCGCGAATCGGCTCGCGCTTGTATTTTTTTTTTCAAATGTCGCAAAATTAAAGAAGCACTATCAGGGTTTTTGTCGCCTCCCTGCGGGGACACATCTCTCAATTTTTCTATTCGACATCGAGACACTTTACATGGACGACGACGCCGGCGCCGTTGGCGGCCCCACGATCTAAAATAATATGGTTGCGGAAGGTTGGTCCCCTGGAGTGATTATAACCTGATACTATATAAATACGTTTCTATATATTTGACATGGATCATTAACATTAAATATATATATGTATTTATACGTCTAAAATTGAATTCCTATGTATTCGTGGCCGAGATGACTTTGCGTTCGGGGACCAATGGAGCGTTGCTCGCATTTTGTTTATCGCGAACTGCCGTGAAAAAAAAAACTTGGCCAAGCGCGTCTCGAATCGGCGCGATCGGTGTACTGTCAGGTGCTACGGGTGAGAGATCTACTTGTCATATATATACATGACGCATGGCCAGGTAGTCCCCATGATTTTCTTCTTTATTATCATAATGTATCTAATTTCCATCACCAGTTATGATTCGATGTAAAAAACTCCTTTTTTTGTGTCTAGCTAGCAGCATTTCACTCGTGCATAATCCTCGTTCAACATCTCTCGGCTTTGATTCGTACGGAACCCGATCACCTTGTTTATGAATCATTCCTAACGATTTTAAACGATGCTCGACTGCTCGCCGAGCGACTTCTAAAGTAAGTGCAAGTTCCTTTTGTGTTTGAGACGAATCTTCCTCCAATAATTCGTCCAACTCTGCATCGTCATAAATTTTTGGCCTTCCACTGCGATCTTTGTCTTCTACGTCAAAATCACCGTTTTCAATCTTTTGAAACCACTCGACATGTTCTCTCGCTCAAGGCAGCCTCATCATATGCTTCTACGAGCAATCGATGTGCCTCAGCTGCAGTTTTTTTAATTAAACAAGTAAATTAAAAGTTCCCGCAAATGACGCTTATTTAGCTCAAATTTAGACATTTTGGAGAAAAAAAAATTATATATATATATATATATATATATATATATATATATATATATATATATATATATATATATATATATATGATGCTAATATGTAACGTGAGCTTCGTGCCATGCCATTTCTCTCAAAACGGCGTAAACTTATTTGTACTCTAATATATATATATATATATGTGTGTGTGTGTGTGTGTGTGTGTGTGTGTGTGTGTGTGTGTGTGTCTGTGTGTGCGTGCGTGTGTGCGCGCGTTGTGTGTGTATATATATACATGATACGTCATTTCCTTTAACTTCTTGATTTCTTCTTCTCGATCGAATACGAAAATAGTTCAAGTGCGACGATGAAAGATAAAATTGAAACTGAAATATGTTCAAACACTTTCTACCACCAATCTTTTCTTGCATAAAATCCTAAACTGAGTTCTACCCACGTTAAAATTATACGTCAATCATGACGTTTGACATCGGTCTTTTGCATGTTTGGATGCAAACGATCATATGTCGGCCATAGTGAATTGTTGTTGCAAAGAAATAATTTATAGTTCCTCTATCTCCAGTACAAGAGTTTTATAAGAAAAAAAAATACTCGAATGACCATTTATTTATATACCCTACGGCAACCATACATAGCTACGGCGTAGAGTATAAAACCACGCCATTTTTTTTTTAATTCGCGTTTTTGCCGATCATACGCGGACCCCTAAAACCCAACAACCCCATCCACTTCCCATTGTTATAGATCTTTCGACGAACGTCCTTTGCGCATGGCGTGCCCCGCGCGCGAGGTTGTATCAGCGCCACAAATAAATAATTAATTTTCGATCCGAGTGCCGGTTGAATTGAAAAAAAAAATCGGTCCAAGCGCATGCCTTTTTGGCGTGTCGTTCGTCGACTCCGTCTCGTGTCGAGTTTTTAAAGTTTTTTTTTTTATATTTTTTATTTTTTTTTTGCTGTCTGCATAGGCTTTTTTAATGTCATATAGGCTTACTTTTATTTATTGATGATTTTATAATCATTAGAAAGAGACATCGAAACCAATTATTTTATTTGGTTAAAAATCATAAATTCTCAAATTATCTATAACAGAAAAGTGAACTCAAATTCGGTGTATTTTTTTTTTACTTAAAAATTTGTAAATACATCATAAAGTTGTTCATTTATGAATAAGATTTGTTTAAAACTTTCTTATTTCTTATATAAGTCTACAATATTAATACAATAGTTACTAATATTATAGAGCCAAAAGGGAGTGTCTGTCTATTCGTTGGGTAGACTTTAACAATCAAACGAATTACGGCGAAAATCAATAGGAGGATAACTTGATATTTAAGAATCAACATCAAATTACGTCGATATCAAGAGCACTTCCGAATTAATTAATCTAGAGAGAGAAATTATAAAAAGGAAAAAAAGTAAAGATATTGTCATCGATAACTATTATAGCGTAACAGGCAATACTGTAATAAGGCGTGGCGCGAGTTACGGCGGCGTGACGCATAAGTTTGACGCGGCCGCGTGACGGCGCTTACGATTTGTCCCATTTCGCTCGATATAGCAATAGCACGAGCAAAAAAGCTTTGTTTCTAACAATACGTATCACAGTTTTAGAGGCATCAGGGCGCGATTCGGACGCCCATTTGGGTAGTTTTTCATTAGAGCCTCGCCCGTCTCGACAGGCTGGAATATTAAATTATACAGCATGATTTTTTAAATACACAGCGTGATTACTAAGTAGCACAGATGCTTTTTTTATGCATTCAAATGCAACTGAACGCTATAATAATTCCTTATACGAGAATATAGTTGTTGTTCGAATAAATCCGGCACACGCTCTTACGACGCGCGTCCGACCAAATTAGACGATGTCTAACTTATACTAGTAACATACATTGATTTATTCATATTTTATTGTTATTCGTATAGAATTGAAGGAGATTTTTTTGGTGTAGAATCGAAAAAAAGCCCGCCTTTTTTTACCTAAACGTCCGACTAAACTGGCCGCTCCTTCGGACAATTCGATTCTATGACCTGGCAACCCTACACTAGACAGGCTCCCCGCCGTAATATTATCCTTTTTTTACGGGGTGTTGCGGAGCGAATATATTTTTTTTTTGTACGACCATGACTCAGACGGCCGGCCGAGTCCGTAAACAAAAGGCGGCGCGGGTCGACGACACCGGCAGCGTCCGGCCGCAAGGACGTCGCGTTAAGTAATCGATTCAGTGGGTTAATTAATTTTGAGAGTTGTGTGTGTGTGTGTGTGTGTGCAGGGCCGGACCGTGAGTTAAGGGAGCCCTGGGCTAATACTACTTGGGGGCCCACCTATTTTTTCGCGTATCGTCTATTTTTGACTGACTTGACTTAGCCGGGGGCGCCTTGAGTCCGCGGGGCCCTGGGCTGAAGCCCAAAAAGCCATGTGGTAGATCCAGTGTGTGTATGTTTTTATACAAATACATACAAATCCACGTCGGCATTGTTCACTGTCGCGTCTTGTCAGATTTAGTTAGTGATTATTCCGTGCTCCGGGGCGCCGGCGAGTCGCGCTGCTTCCGTCTCGTGTAGATCTCGCGGACGCCATCTTGATTACGTTAAATGGCGTATACCTACTATGAATTGTTAATTCTCATGAAAATGACGTATATGCAGTTTATTTTCACCTAAACCGCACAGTCGCTCTAATGTTAAGAAACTCGTCGTTTAATTTGATATATTTATATATGGGTAGGCGTCTGTGCGCGCGCGCGCATGAATGCGTGCGTGTCTCTGCGTGCATATGTCTGTGTGGACAGTTTCTTGGAAACTGGTCTAATGATTCCGATTAAACTTTGTGTTAAGACAACGCTTTATATTCCAAGTTTATCTCGTTGGTTGTCATCTGTGAGAAAAGGAAAAAATCTTTAAAAAATGATGTGTGGTTCCGTTAGTAATTATCATTATCGACTGGTTCTTCATAATTTTAAACACGAAAAATATATGCAAAATTTGAAGTTCTCTCGTTTCTAAATGATATCTGTCACTTTAATGCTTACAGATGATTATTAATAACAGTAACATCAACGGGTTGTTTAAAATCGATGAACGGAGGATTGTGTTGATGAAAATGAAGATGAACGGAAAATGTTCATATACATTTGTTTATATGTCTAACAACATCCTAGTATATACAATGTAACCATTTTTACGTCATTTTTTATATTGCACGACTCACAATGCGAAAGTGTTTGAAACTGTTGTAACACTGAAAATTCTTTTTTTTTTCTTCCTGTCAGAAACTACTTCTGTCGCTGTCCTCTCGCTAGTATACCAATACACGAACATGGGACAATCCGTATACCGTTGTACAGATAATTTAATGAAGATTAAATATGCGAAAATTTATTTAAAATAAAAACATAAAAATAGTTTAGAGAACCGATTCCGTCAATCGGCTCCACCAAAACTCAAAACGCGATCGCTTTTGAAAAAACCCATCAATACAGCCTTTTCGTTTTATCAGCCTAAGAATTACAGCGTGTGGTTACCCATTGAAAATGTCTGTCTGGTTCGATGTTTTTAAATTATAATAATTAATAGAAAATTATAGTGTGAAATAAAATAAAAGGGGACGATCACAAACAGTGGCGACTTCTAGTAGTAAGTATATATATTTCTTCGTTACCATCAATTTTGAAGAGATTGAGCTATAATAGTTGCAATAATATATTCTAGATGGCACTTTTCTTAAATCTTTAGTTCGTAATACGAAAGCATTTGAGTGTGCTTTTCTTGTTTCTTATCCAAAATTAAATTATGAGACGTGCTCTTTTGGGTTTTCGAAATATTGTTTATTATAGTATATTATATAAATTATATTTATTATTGGAAATTAATATAAACAATTACTTTCGGGAAGCTATCGAGTCTTGATCGCCCAGGTACTAATTAATAATACATATTAGGTAGATCATTTTTGAAGTAATTAATAAAATTAATTATATTTTACAACAATAATTAATTTAATGTAAGAAGCATTGAATTGAACAATTAGAAAACCATTATAAAAAATCAAACATTACTAGCGTTTTATGATTTTTTTTTATACGGCCTTGGATACTAGCGAAACGTCAAACTGGATTTAGACTCCAACTCCGGCAGAAGGGACCTGATAGAACAGGTATTTAGTTTCGGATCCCGTCGCGCTCGCCCATCGTAAATCTCGCAGTCAACCGACTTCAAAAAAAGGAGCTTCCGTGTTCATCTGTATTATTTCTTTTTTTTTTATTGCTATCCACCGAACCTCATTATTTATCACAGCGTTGGAATTACTAGAAACGCTTCGCGAAAATCAGAATAGGATTATACATCTGTTGGGAACCAAAAAAAAAAAAAACAGCCGTGAACCGTTTTCCGAGAAATGTATTATTTTTCGCGCCGGTCTGGCCGGCGTCCAGGAATGTTCCCGTCTACATATTTTGCACCGCGAAGGTGATCTCACTATCTTACAGCACGTCCGTCTATCTTTTCGTTTATCGTTTTTACGCTGATGCGTCCGTTGCGTAATATGTTACCCAAGGTTTGTGTCATAATACCATTTCACAGGGGCGTGCCCTTCCGTGTGCTTTATATTTCACATTGAGGGGGCTCGGACCGTAAACCCACCCCACTGATCCGGCGAGGGAAGAAGGGAGAAGGGCGACGTTTGTCTGTCGGTCTAGAACGTCCGGAGCCAATGGATTGACTAGCTCTCTCGGAGACACGGAGTAGTTTCAATTCACTACACTCGGGAAATCATATCAATTACCTACCTGTTCGAAAGCGACGCACCGATCGCTTAGCCAACAGCACCGATTACATGAACGCATTACGCCCAACATGCCTTCACATTAAAACATACACAAACACACACACACACACACACACACACACACACACACACACACACACACGCACAAACGCGCGCGCGCAATTATGAAGGCGGTAACAAAACAGTCCATGTTGGAAACGTAACTGTAGAATTTAATTTACGAAAATTTAAACATTTGAAACGTGATCAACAATTTCTATTTTTCTTTCGCGCAGAACGCAAATCATATATCATTCCAGGTCCTAGAACTGTTTGTCCGTAGCGATAAATCAGCCGTAATACGGCAGTTTCGTCAGTTTACTTTAGCATTTTTAGTAATAAAACAGCTCTATATCGGAACCAGAGTCGATTGACGGAAAGGCGTTGCGCGCCGGCGCACGCGACCGATTTATCGCCGGAATATATACATCACTTTCGTGCTACGGACAATTAGAATTATAACGTTCGGTGTACATCACATTTTTTGTTCACCGGCTGGCGCATCCGCAATACGAAAATTGATCGGGTCGGGCCGTGTTCGTCGGCGCAGTCGCATTCCAGTTACGAAATACTTAAGCAATAAAATAAATCTCAACAAGTCCCCTTATCAATACATGTATATCCCTTTTTATTTCTTCACCAGTGTAATGAGATGAGGCGACGAGTGCGTAACTTCCAAGAGCACAGCATCCATCATAATGTATGATCTTATTGTTGAATCACCAATCACTTATCACTGGCAGTTTTGACTAAGCTAATATTCCGACGGCGGCGACTGAAGCAGGTAAGTCGGTAGCGGCCGCGCGGGCGACATCAGAGATTTTGTCGACGACGATCCGCTCTCATGAGAGAGGGTTGCACGCGCCGATAAATCGTCAACAGTTACGTGGCTGTGCAAGGGGTGAACGGGGAAGCGAGCCATCAGACGATGGGTGGCCGACGCCGCCCACGGACACTCGCGATTCCTGAGGTGTCACCGGTCCGTCGCCAAACTCTTGGGAGGGAATGACATATCTTAAGGAGGGGA
Source organism: Eumeta japonica (assembly GCA_005406025.1). Taxonomy (NCBI): domain Eukaryota; kingdom Metazoa; phylum Arthropoda; class Insecta; order Lepidoptera; family Psychidae; genus Eumeta; species Eumeta japonica. Next base: position 16,406 of record BGZK01000936.1, read on the forward strand.
TTATGTTGGTGGTAGGAGGGGAAGACGGATTCGGCCCTCCTTCTTCGTTCGCTTTGTCTTCGAATAGTCTTCAAACAAATAAGCCATGATGATGAGAGACGAGACGGAGCAGACGCTATTTTACTTGGCAAGCGTTCTTTGGAAATTCACTACGTACAGGAAGTTTTATTTGAAAAGGATAAAGTTATCTTTCTGTGGGAAACTACACCTTTTTTTTTTGTTGTAATTTGTCGTTTTTATTTTACAACGTATATCCGTCGTATTAATCGCATTAATGTCGCGTTTACGTTATACTCTAATTTCAGAGCGGTCGCCTCTAAAATCACACAACCGGGATTCCCATAGAGCAATGTGCAGGAGTATAGAGGAGACATACGCGAATACCCCTAACGAATTGTCCTCAACGCGTTCACGTTCGCATATTTGAAAGCGCTGCCACCGTATGAAGGCCAGTGGGCTTAGCATGACGTCCTAGACAATAGTCTGTCTAAAGGTTTGTCCCTTTCGCTCATCATATTGGCGCGACAAGGATAGCCCTATAGAGAGACTTGTCTAGGGCGTCATGCTAGGCCCACAGGTATATATAATTTCTTGAGTAGATAACAGCGAACGTGCATTTTACAATGTGTGACAACGTGCGTTTGTTTTGAACATGTGATTGTGGTGTAACAGTAGTTTTGGTATGCCGGTTCTATTTTAAGTTATTTTCTATAGTCATATGATATTTAGAAACGGGTATTTAATTTACGGGCTTTTAATTTATTGTGAATTTGCATGCACAAAATGTTGTCAGCTTTGAAACTGATTGTTGGACCGGAAACTACTGATTAGCAGCAAAACAGCGCACGCGCATTCGAACTCGATCAACTTACCGTCTTTTTGTGCTATCCGTATTGCTACTCCCTCATTGTCGGATTAAATTTACATAGTTACTCGTGTCCGTTTGCCGAAGCAAACAATTAACCATCTGTTTATAAACGGCTATAACTTAACGTCGGCATTAACCGAAACGCGTAATCGGCGAAAATGTGCCGCACCGACTTCAACCGTTACATTTTACGCCTCGTTCCCGCTGGCGAGTTACGTGTTACTCGTGACGCAAAGTATGAATGTGATTAAGAAGTTTGACCGTCGCTATCCGATAACTGACTCTGGTCCACGACACGTCGCGTCATATTGAACTTTTATAAATATCGTATCTGAATTTTACGGTCGAATAGAGAATCTTCCATTAAGTATTGGAAATAAATTTATTTTTGGTTTATAAAAGGAGACTTTTGATAAATAAGAAATGCGCACTTAAACGCGGCATTAATTACTGGTTAATTAATTATCGATTGATTTTTTTTTACGGAAACCCATCCATCTAAGGTAACAAATAAAAAAAAACATAGGTTTATTACGTTGCTTATTTGTTTTCATTTATGTACTGGCCGAAATTAAAATATAAAACCCACACCACGCCCGTCAGAGTTGAGTGCACGAAAAAGCAGGTCGCAATTTACGTTTTCAAAACTAATTTATTTTCTTTATTTAATGTTTGTCTGTGAGCTTTCAAGTGTGCGCTGCCTTCAACCTGTACTGATATACAGCAGAAATTCGATTATCCGGCCCGCCAGCCGCGACGAATGTATTCTAACCGCCCGCGCCCGCTCGATCGCCGCTCCGCGCGTGTCGTATTGTTTTAGTTAGTCGGCAGCTGTTACTTCGTTCTGACGTGCGTCCCACGTATACAAATTGAAAAATGACAAAGCGTAAAAGAGCGGTGTTATCGCTTAAAGACAAAATAAATATTATTAATTCGTTAAAAAACGCGAAACCGGGTATGTGTACTTACATAGTACATATCCAAAAAAAACCCGCTTTTCTTCATACATTCGGTTATCCGGATGCCTAACGACAACAATTAGTCCGGTTAATGGAGTTTTTACTGTATATAAACATTTTGCATAAAGTATGGTATGAATCGTGTTTTGTTAACCATTGATTTCCTGTTGTCCTGATTTTTCTTGAACATGGGTGAACTCCCTATAGCTCGGTCATAGGTACGATTAAAAAAAATTTTTTTGGAAAATCCAAAAGTGCACACCTCATAGCGGTCGTTCAATTTTTATATATTAGTACGAATGTTTTTTTCTTATCGTTCGTGCATTTATATAAGTCTACAAGTATATTATGAGTAACATGAAAAATTTTAAGTTCAAAAAATAGCTCGATTTTTATAAGGCGAGAGTAGAGCACCACCTCAGCGCGCCACTTATGAGGCGTGCAGAAATACCACGCAAGCGAATTAGACCGTGATCTTCGAAAGGATTTAATATTGGATAATACTAAAGCGTTTATAAAAAAAAATTGATTAAATCACTTAAGTTTTTCGGGAGTTATCGTGACCACGCGAGTATGGATACATACAGACACACGGACGTCCACGGAATAATTTTGTCAAACGTCTTTTTTATTCATTTAAAAAGCAAAATGTCTTTTAAAAATGTCATAAATGTTGAAACTAGTGTTTTTCATCGATATTTATGTGTAAATTTTATTATATAAGTGCGATAAATAATAAATAGAGACACTTATAGTTCAATAAATCACTTGATTTTTGTAAGGCGAGAGTGGAGCACTACCTCAACACTCCGCTTATGAGGTGTGAAAAACATGTATTTTTTTTTATAACGAGTCTTCATCTGATCTGTAGATTGATGCATTTGACAGTACGCATAAATTTCAATTGACTAATATGCCTTCCAAAGTAACTCCTATACTCGAAAATTGACCATCTGTACGTACACAATCACACTTAACGCTCCATAAGTTCCGTCCTCCCATCGAATGCACGGAACCCTAAAAGATTGACGATTCCGACAACGAGAATCATTCAAATCTCAGTCGAGACGCTAACCCGGATCCGAGAGCTAGGTTGCGCAACCTCGCACGTAACAGAAGCGACGTCGCCCGAACAGACGTAGGAACCGGCATCTGCTCGGCTGCATTAGGAAGTTTCCGCTGTAGTTTAGATTCAAGTCGCGGGTTGCGGGTTTTGCTTCTTGTTAGTATTTTTACCCGACTCCGAAATGCTAGAAGGGTGTTCTGTTCGATTCACGTATGCGATAAAATCTAATCTAAAAGACCTAAGTATTAATGTAATTCGACTTTTAAAATTAATGACTATGCATGACTATGTTTTTTAATGCAAAATTAGAGGATTATTTATACATACATATATATCTTCATAACATCTCCCGCCAGAGTTTGCTCGGAATGAAATAGTGTGCAAAATAGTAATAAATTTTGAGTGTCAAATAATATTATTATATATCGGAGTAATCCTTCTATAATCTATACTGTGTTAAATTATGCTTCCATTTAAAAAAAAAAGGAAATTCAACGGAACGTGTGAAACACCCTGTATTTTCTATTTTAAAAAACGTTTCTTGGTTAGTACATACTACACAAAAAAACCTATGGTTTAAATTTAATCCTCCTTCAAAACACTCAATCATACATACACAATAGGCCTTTTCATCAGAAGACGAGCGCATGCGTAGCCGCCATGCTGAAGTGGTGGGAATTCAAAAGATTCGTACAGTTCTAATGAACAATGGCTGGAAAAGGAATACTATTACCACAATCAAATAAATTATTGGAAGAAACCATCGATGGTGCTTCACTTATTTATGATTCAATTGAAGCTCATAATTGTGAGCAATTAAAAAGATGGCTAAAATGTCATGAACATCCACAAAAAGGGAAAAAAATGAGCTGATAGAGAGGTTAGGTATCAATATTTGCTTACTATTTATATAAAAAAAGTAATATTAACAATTTTATCTTTTTCAATAATATTAAGTCATTTGTAGTACTGAAAAAAGCAGTTTTTTTTAACATGAATGTGACTCATAAAAATACAATTATTAAAATAAGTCATTAATATTTTGAGATTACATATGGCATTATTGATAAAACAAATGTAAATAAGATATTGAATATTTTTTGTATTTTTTATTATAAATAAAATCTTAATGACGAGAGAATATATAAAAAAATTATTAAATTTACAGAGTCAAAAATACAATTAGGAATAATGTACCTGTAGATCAAACAGTTGATAAAGGGAAATGGTTAAATGTCTTGAGCTCACGAAGTCAAAATCCAAAAAATTTGCAAAATAAAATAAATTATCCTGAATCTTGGCAACCATTCCCCTCTGACAAAATGCCTAAGAACTTCAGCTATGAATCTATGTATCATTATCTTGTGACATCGTGCATAGAAGACGATAACGCTGACAGTGATATGGAAAATCGCAATTGTAATAATCGAAGTTTAGTATAATATCAATAATCGAGACAATGCTTTGGAAAATTTATAAAATAATATGTATTGTCTTTGAATGATTTTAGCCGTGTATCACTTTTACACACTCCATAACAACACCGTTTTGTTGTTCCTTTTCGTACAGTCAACATAATTAAAATTAAATGTACAAATTTTTTTTTCTCTTATATGATTTATTACTTTCTTTTCTTTCAATTTTTTACAGTGAAAATGCTTCAACAAAAATTGTTTTACTTTTATCTTTTATGTACGGGCACTTTATCATGGTTGCTTATCAAAAACTGTACGAAAAAGATGGCTGATGCTAACGCATGCGCACAAAAAGATTTCGAAATGAAAAGGCCTATAAAATTTAACTACCCGATTTGGCGCAGTCGGCAGCGACCCCATACACTGCGCTGAGACGTGCATCCTATTCCCGCACAAGACAAACGTTTGATTAAAAATTAATGTTTGTCTCCAGTCTGAGTGTTGTATGTATTATGTGTATGTATTTACAAAAAGAAAAAGTATATAAGTAATCCACAAACTACCCATAGTATATATATTCCTCGATGCTTAGTCTGGGATCAGATGATGTGTGTGTCTGTTCAAAGATATTATTATATCATATATCAAGTGAACATATTTTCTTCGATATCAATGTCCTATTTATGTTATTCACCGACAAATATTGATTTACATTTTTTTTTTTTTTTGGAAAGGGAGCATCCATTATTTACGTGTGGCGCTTGAGTGGGGAGGGTCAAGGCGAATCTCACCCAATTTTATAGCCGTTTAAAAGTAAATCCAGCCGATAGATAAACACCGTAGGATTTGAATTTAATACGCAGATATATAATTCATTTATCTATCGATTAATACTTCAATTTAATCTTTGTTTTTTCAAACAACGATCCGATAGGCGGTGACTGCACGACGGTAGGTACATAGATTATTTTTTTTATCTTCTGTCCGAGTCATTAGTATCCATTTCTCGCGACGACAGCCGATACGAAGGCCGTAATCGCAGATATGTTTGTAGCTTAGGCGATATCGGTGTCCGCGTACTGGCAACTCGCTAGCGACACCCCTAGGGTTGCGATTGTACATGGGCGACGGTGATCGCCTCTCCAGTGGCTCGCGTGTTCGTTTTTCCTTTAAATTTTGACCCGACTGCGCGACCCAAAGGAGGGTAGGTGATTATCAGTATTTATATGTATGTACGTATGTTTGTTTGTTCCTTTGTGGCGGTCTAGGGACCGGACGCGTGGGCTGATTTTTACGATTCATACGTCAATTGATTTTCAATGTCGTGAGTGTCGCTAAAGACACGACATTAGGTAAGATTCAATATGGCGGCAAATAGACGCCATATTGTGAGAAATATAAAAATGAAAACCGACGAACTTCGCCAAGTGGGGGATAGCTGAATAGGATTTGTAAAATTGTCTTAGGTTTCTTTCATCGTTTATCGTTTTTTAATAACGGTTTGGAATCTATAACGATTTACAGGTGGTTAGCGACCAATCTCAATTTTTCAAAACTTACTAATGTAAAATACAATTATTTTGTTATAATTAAATATAATTCTGAAAAATCGAGTGACTAACTCTACTCTGAAAGATAATTTTGACAATCGATACCCAAAACGTTAGTAATACAATGAGAGAGAGAGAGAGATAACTTAATTAAAAACAAATAAATAAAGAAATAGGTACAATATTCATAATTAATGGATAAAAATATGTCGATCACAATTATTACGAGACACGCTATTGACACCGCTAATAACGAGAAAGAAATCTTAGGAATTGTTAAAACAAAACTGAAAGGTAATTAATAAAAATAAAACAAAGTTGACCCTAAAAGCCATTTCTGTAACTTCCCGCTAACTTTAAATGATCGGACATAGAATTTCGAGGTAATTTAAAAAAATGATTTTTTTGAAAATTGTTCGTTAACAATATCTCACGAACGAATCGACCTGTTTTAGTTAGACTGGCGGCGATCGACGCAGGTTTCTAAGTTATATAAAAGAACTCGGAACGTACATTCAATCAGATATAAAATTTCGGAGTAATTTAAAAAAATCGATTTTAACCAAAATTTTGTTAACGATGTCTCACGAACGAATCAACCAACTTTAATCAGACCGGTGGCGATCGACGTGGTTTTTTTGATGTCAAGAGCTGATTAGTTTTTGGAATCGATCGATGAAGCCGTTTAAAAGTTATTCGAAAAAAAAAACAGTTTTTTCAAAATTTTTATATATAAGATTTCTCAAAATCTACCTGTCCGAATCGGTTCAAATTTATAGAAAATCGAAGTTTGACGAAACGCTTCGAAACGCCACTTGGTTGGTTCCAATCGGTCGAGCCGTTCGAAAGTTATGAGAGATTTACATACATCTACACACACTCACACACACGCACGCACGCACGCACACACACGCACGCACGAACGCACGCGCACACATGATAAATAAATGCAGCCGGAGGCACGCAAGTAGCAAGAGCCGCAGCAAGTAAGGGGACATGATTCTGATGTCTCCGATTCCGAGTGTTCATCATACGTGGTCGGATGGTTTTTCACATCATCCCGTTTTCGTGTGTTCAGTTCACTTTAACGCGGTCGGTTCTCTTTTTTTTAATTTTCAATTATTCCGCTCATGGCGGCCTGACGTGTCGGGTTTCAATTTGAGATTTAGGGGCACACCCTAGGCCTCGGCGCCGGCGCAATGCGGGTCGACGTCCGGCAACGAAAGGGTTAGCGTGCTCCACGGAGCACGCAGCGATTGAACCTAATTCGTCTCATTTAAAAACTCGACCGATCGATCCGTCCGCGCCCATCGGACGTAGCGTGGCTTCGTCTACATTACGACTGTCCCTTTCATTCGTTACGTTGCGCGAAAAGGACAGTCGTATAAAGAGACTATTGCCTACAACGCCGTCAGGTCCTCAGGATCGGCCTGGATGCCTTCGTGTCGGAAGACGACGGCATTGACCGCCTGACCACGACCGCTTTAGCTATATAAAAATTATTTCATGGAGATACACTCACCTCATCAGGATTGATCGTGCGACATTATTTCGCGCGAACGTAAGTCACGTGTATCGGACTTATACGCTCGTGCGTGTGCGCACCGTTCGCGTTTTTTGTCGCGTGTCCGCCATGTCGTGCTAGCGTACAAACGCAACCTTCTATGGGTCGAATTAATAAACGTCATTTAAATTGTGCGTCATCTCAAGAAAGAATATAGGAGTGAGTCGTACATTACTTTCTATAGCGAAGCACTATAACTGTCCTGCTTTTACCAATCTCAAGATGGAACATCGCACTTAAGCGTGGTTTATTAATACGACCTCGTGACGCGTAGTCAAAGTGGCTTTGAGGGAATCCTCATTCTTCTTGACCGACGTTGTAATCTTCTCTACCAGAACATTTCAAAATATGTCCTTATTAAACTACTATGTGAATAAAACAGAAGAGAATGCTACCTAAATTACGTAACTCAGATTTCTACGTTTTCAGTTCCAGCAATAATCTTAAATAACATGAAGTTTTAACTTGAAATCTTTTTTGGTCTGCGGATAGCGCTAGTGGTAGAGCTTAGAGAGAGTGCTACATGAAAACGTCCTCAAATACAATTAGACAATAAGCAAAAAAAACCAATAATAAACAGATTGACGTCAGTGGTATCTAATATGGGTTTTCATATTTTTTTTTAATATCGTCTCTCTTTCCCAGATCTTTGCATATCTCTCGCTTCACTGCCTATTTTCATGCAAACTCGTCTGTTTCTGATGCTTAAAATTTGGCCCTTTTTCGATATGCCACCAATGTGGTCCGCATAGGATTCACTAGGGCGACCATTGCGGACCCTTCCATCGCACACGCGTTCGCTCTGTAAATTTGTTACGTCACTCTACTGTCATTCAACCCTTTGCCGCGGGCCCAGCACGACGTACTAGAGAAGAGTCTGTCTATAAGACCGCCTCTCTCGCACAGCGTAATGTGTGAAAGGGACAGTCCTACAGAGATTCGTATCCAGGGCGTCATGCTAGGCCCGCGGGCGGCCCAAGGACCGCACCACACCTTTCCGCTCTAATCACCACTTTCAACATCTCATACCGAAATCGTATACACATATCGTAAATGTACACCTTGATGTAGACGGATCGCAATTTTTTAACTACGTCTACGATAAATTAAAAATTTTGTTATGGCGAAGCTTTATAACGAAAATTAAATTTATGTATTGAAATCCACCGGCTAGTATGATATCCGCCGACCGCGGTCGGGAGCCCTGGTCGCTCGTTTTCCTCGTTCGACGTGATGTACGACGACGGCGCGACGGGAAGCTGTCTCCGTCTGCGCGCACATAGCACGCGGTCGTGTGAAAAACGAGCAAAAAGTATTTGTATCATTTGAAAAAAAATCAATCGCCCAGGGCCATCCGCAAAGGATCCCGCATCTAACGGTCGAAGGTCCCGTGCCGATACGTTCAGTAGTTTATAATCGATGTCCGGACAAAGATAAATCGTTTTAGTGATATATATGTATATATATACGTGCAGAGAGACAGAGAAGAAATCTATTTACGAATTTTATCTATATATATATATATATATATATATATATATATTATAAATATAGATAAAATTCGTAAATAGATTTTCTTCTATCTCTTTCGTATGCGCACGCTATATCGCCGCGATGGCACAAACGGTTTGGTTGCCCTTTTATGCTGGGACTAAACGTATAGTATTAGCGTGTGTTTCACAAGCGGTACGCTCTGACTTCGCCCGCGCATACATAAGTATTGTGATGTCCGTCCGTAGATATGTCGCTTATGATATCGCAACGTACACGACTGCTTCTTCTCCCGGCTTTGATTACGTTTCTTGTAGGCTTTGCGATGTTGGTCTAGTTATCTTTAGTATGTGTAGTTAAAAACGTAGCGGTACTACCACCTCTGCCTGATATGTATTTGATAATGGTTTGCGGTTTGTTGTTGTAAATATCAAAATGAGACTACATACATACTAGCGCCACCTGGTGACACATTTTTTCACTCTACTGTATTGTCTATTACGTAGTGTCTATGTTCTTGAATAAAGTTAGTTACTTCTGATGCTAAGAGAACTTGCACACGTTGTTTTATTATATTTATTTGGAATTTAATGCGAAAACTTATATATAAATGCGAAGACGTCAAACAACACGGCGGGGCTAACGAGTGCGTGGTTAGAAGCGAGAGTTGTAGAAACCTCATGTTTATATGCGGGCGGAAGCTACGAATAAATTAGACCATCCGCATACAGACTGCTTTTATACATTATACTAGTTTTACGCTCGCGGCTTCGCCCGCGCGCTTGGAATGTGTTCCTTCCTATTGAACCTTACCTTTGTGTTACCTTTTGATATTGAACGATTTCTCTGTCGATCCTAATCTCGTTCCCGCTTTCGATTCTGATATGCAAGAAGTCGACGCGAATGCTAGTGTCCAAAATGACACATATACGCTATATTACCCGGGGATGGTATTGCTCTCTGTTAGCGAAAGGATTTTCACGAACGGCGTAGTATCGGGTTGAGTGGTTCAAAAAGCGGACAAGGTCGGGAACAAATGCTAAAATAGATGGCTTGAAATCCTTATCCATGAAAACATACATACGTTATCTACCGACTTTCATGCCGTTCGGTCGAACGCTATCGAAGCGCATTTAACTTCGGACCGACCAATGTCCATTTTTAAAGTGTGTATATATATGGTTATTATTCTAAGACAAGATGAGACCCTCCAAGTTTTGACGTATAATTTCGTCTGGGGGCGGTGAGTCGCCGATCCGACCAGCCCGGTATGGGAAACGGCCAAGTTGGACCGAAATGGGCGTCGATGGGAGATCTCGACGAGAGATATCTATCTATATATTAATATATATATATATATATATATATATATATATATATATATATATATATATATATATATATAAAATCTGTGATTTAATCGAACGGAAAAATAAACCGATTTCGATGTAGGACAAACTTATTTTATAAATCTGAAAACGGGATTAAACAATCCTGATAGATAAACCCGTTAATTATCAACTTTTAACGTATAATTTAGAAAAAAAAATTATTAAATAAAAACAAAAATATCTATGGAAGTGATTGGTGATTTAGCGTCTCCTGCGTGCTACGTTACGCCTATACGATATGCTTTACTATGGGAATCGGTTTAATATAACAATAGGCAAAGGCCTACGAGAACTGTGGTGTACATGCCACTCTAGTTATTATAAAAAAAAAATTTGGTTGCCTGTAAAGTCGGTATACGGGCGAAAGTTTTACGTGACAACGACTTTGAATGGTAAAATCATTTTAATGTGAATATTCATTCGTATAGTAGGAAGAAGGATGAAATAATAGTAACAATTTAAAACATTTATTTATACAAAGAATTATATTTAAAACATTAATTTATACAAAGAATCTCGCACTGAATTTCATATTAACAAAATTTTATTTTTACCTTTACATACATACGTATTTATATACAAATATACATACAATAACTTGCAATACATTTGCAAGCTATGCACTAATTCTCTAGTGCTGCGCGCGGCAGACCGATCATAGTTGAGTGGGAGACGCAAGGCATTCGGCGAACCTCTCTCTCGTTCGGTGACTCATCGTTACGTTACCGAGCGTTACACTTTTCATAAGTGACTCCCAGCCGCAACCTAATTTAAGACGTTGTCACGTCAAAATCTAATCAACGGTGGTTACACCCAATCAGAATCTGTAAATTTCTCATGTCATTATCGACACGTACCATACGTACTACTATACCAGCTTTCGTCCGGCTCCATCCGCGCAGACGAATTTACCGATGGGTTTTAACTTGAGTCGGATCAAACCGGTCGCCGCGTGCCTCGCGAGTATCGTTAAGCAACCGACCGCGGACGTCCTCATCAGCAGCATCCCCCACCGCGTCGGACCAGGCCCTCACCCGGTATCCTCGATCCCACTCTCGATCCCGACAGCTCGCCGTATCCGTTATTGCGCCCGCACTGAGCACCGTCTTAGTTTTTCGGGTGGCAAACCTACTCCGACTCCGTGCATTTTGACGGAACGGAATTATTTCAACACGCTGAACCAAATCGATAGCTAAATTGTATTCGGACCGGTTAACTGTTAAATCTGTAGTCGGTTAACCGTTAAAAATCACGCCGCTCCCGTTTTCCGTTATCGGGCTAGCCTAGAGAGGAGACGTACTTAGCGAACGCGTTCGAGTCTGTGGCATCGTCGCGCTTCAGATGAGCGACGTCTGTGTCGTTTTTAAACTCTAGTTTTAATACGGAATAAAAAAAAACTGGATAGAGTCTATGCCGCGATAGACCTATTTCGATGCGGCGATCCCTCTAGGTATCGACATCGCAACGATACTGGTCTCGGTCACGTATCGATACGGACGAAGGCTGTATGTAGAACTTGTATCGGAATCGCGTCAGCGTTCATCGATGCCGGCACGGACGGGTCTATAGCCTCGATACGGTCGGATTTTTATCGATGACTAAAACAGATAACGTACGCCTTTTTATTTGGACGCCGTGAAACAGACAGGAAGCGCTGCTTTGATAGTGCGGCGCAAAAAAAATAATCGACAAGTGCGACTCTGCCCCGCTCGTCCGGGGTCTCGTACTACGCGACCTTGTCGAGAATTCGTACGATTAAACTCGATCAGAGATTATTCGTATCTGATCGCGTATGTTTTTTCGAATGCATGATATGTTTTTACGTTGCTTAATTTTGCATTTTTGCGTTTAATGATGAAAATTAACTCAATACACCAGCGTTACATTCCCGGTTAAAAGTAAATAGTTAAAATGAGTTAAAACCACAGATATAATTTTTTTTTTGTTGTACGCGAGCTGATTGATACGGGTTGACTGTTTGCTGTACGTACTGCGTAATGAATCGGTATTTTTCGTTTTGCTCGTGAAATTGGTGTACTTTCGTTTGCTATCAGTATAAACTCGACGCGCCGATCGCCGAGGTCGCCGGCCCCGGTGTTTTAGAAAGTTAGTTTCATTAGAACCGGTTAAATGCGAGTCCTGTTGCATACCGAATGACATGTGTCTTAATATTATCGGCCGTTACTACGAGCAATGAACTTTGATATATATATATATATATTAGGCTGGTTCAAAAACATCGACTATTTTTTTTTTTCGAAATCTCAACATAAAATGAAATTGGAACTAAAAGAGTGCACGCACGCATCTCTCCTCTTTTGTATCTAGATCTATGGGTTGTATGGAGCCAAAAATTGGACCAAACCACCAAACACCCCCACCGTCTTAATGGCAGCGTTAAGCTGTTGGTTCCGGACGTCGTCATCGCGTAGGTGACTGCGGTCGTCACCGGCGCCTCCGTCTGAAATAAGAATGCCGTGGGAGGATGTGGCTCAGCAACGCGGCGCATTTAGAACCTGACGTTACAAGTTTATCGTAACCACGAAATCGTCTCGTCAACGACCAAGCTTAGTCTGCCGACCGTACACGAATCGCATCCGATTCGCCGGATACGTGATTCCGTAGGCGAGCGGTTATCGGCGCCGATAAGCCGCCGCCCGCGCCGGCGCGCGATACACGGAATTTGACGCGGCACCGGCACGATGTTTACTGCCGGCTGTCTCGATTAATCGACAGAAAAAAAAAATGCACGTCCGCTCCCAAGGTTTCGCGCGCATGTCTCCTACGACAGCCGCGACGGGAGCACGCGGGGACAACGCGGGACCGGCGTATGCGCGGCCAGGGGTTTTCGACATTTTTCCCTTCTTAAATATAATTAAATATAATTGACGTTAAATAGAACTTTATTATTTATAGAGTTGTGTTTATTTCGTTTTTTGATATCACCGGATTGCACGTATGCATTATTAATATTTTTTGTTCTTTCGATATTGCTATGTTCATATAGAAGAAATATGTTGTATTAAAATTAAACTTCTCGAATGTATTTACAGTAATTTATAAAAATATTAATTTTATAATTTACATTATATATGAAAAATTTTGCTATGTAAATGGGATCAATGTACCCTTTTATGCATATAAACGTTAAAACAAATACGTTCATGTTATATGTGGCGAATTAAATAGGGATATAATACAAAGTTATGGATTTTAATGTCAAAAACCATGGTTTTATAGATCAGACGTTGCGTATTGCGTAAGACTTTTGCTAAACCGTTTTCTCGGTGAGAATAATGACAACATGTAATCGCATCAATTCTTATCGAATAAGGAAGAAGCATACCCGAACTACTTTTGACTCGTATCAACAAAGTACTGGTCAGATCTCGATTTATTTTCGACAATTTTATGAACACATTGCTCTTTTTTGTTGCAGGCACGATGGACAAGAAAATCATAATCTGAAACGGAAAATGGGCAGCGCCAAAGTGTTCAGCTGTAAACCGCAGACGCGCATGGCCGAGTCCAGCGACAAGAAGTCTATAAAGGACATACTGAGGAAACCTTTCCAGGCTATATTCCAGAGGGTCGACAGCAAGAGGAGGTCCAAGAGCGACGGACAGAAGGCGAGACACGAGGAAGTGCTCAGGGAGCCGTCCATCAAGCCTATACTGAGTTTGTTAGAAAACTTAACTATAGACAACGATGATGGCAAGGACGCGCACGCGGACAAGGAGATCCTCGAGAACTTCGAATACTTGGCCATAGATGACGGCAAAGAAAAGGAGGACGATTCGAAACCGTGCAGAGATATTGAGTTTTCGTCGAGAAGCGGCGAAACAAAAACTGAAACCGACCACAGGATAGATGCGATTCGATCGAAATCCGGACACGACGCGACACGTACCGTAAAAGACAAACTAAACGCGCCGGATACACAGACTACGAAAGACAAACATAAAACCATAGATGACAGCACAAAAGAAAGTTTTGAGCATTCAAAGAAAGATAACGACCGTAAGGACAAAAAGAACGAAGAGTGCAGAAACGAAAGAATCGATTCGAACTCATCAAACGACAGCGGCTACTCGGACAAAGCCGACGACGTCGTTAAGGGACCTCTGGAGACGGTCGTCGGTCGGCTGCAAGAATTGGAAGTGGGAGAAGAAGGCGCGAAGAGCGAGAGATGCAAGAAGATACAGAAAGTCTACGTGTCGAGGGCTCCGGTCAAATCGAAACATAGCAATGCCAATCACCATCCTTATCAGCAAGTGAGTGGCGATTTTCTTTGTTGTTGCAATTAAATTTATTTTTGACGTGACAACGTCTTAAATTAGGTTGCGGCTGGGAGTCACTTATGAAAAATGTAACGCTCGGTAACGTAACGATGAGTCACCGAACGAGAGAGAGGCCCGCCGAATGCCTTGCGTCTCTCTCCCACTCAACTATGATCGGTCTGCCGCGCGCGCAGCACTAGAGAATTAGTGCATAGCTTGCAAATGTATTGCAAGTTATTGTATGTATATTTGTATATAAATACGTATGTATGTGTAAAGGTAAAAATAAAATTTTGTTAATATGAAATTCAGTGCGAGATTCTTTGTATAAATTAATGTTTTAAATATAATTCTTTGTATAAATAAATGTTTTAAATTGTTACTATTATTTCATCCTTCTTCCTACTATACGAATGAATATTCACATTAAAATGATTTTACCATTCAAAGTCGTTGTCACGTAAAACTTTCGCCCGTATACCGACTTTACAGGCAACCAAATTTTTTATTGTCCATTCAAGAAAATGAGTTTCACAAATATAGCAACTCTGACCATTTTTATTAAATTCATTCTCCAAGTTGACTACATTAAACACATTTATCATATGAAACTAAATCACATGTGAGTTGGATTTGCAGTAACAGAGGTATGAATACATAAATTACACGAATAATGAAGTCATATATTTTTTGCTTTTTTTTTTTTTCTAAATTAATAGTCACGAGGAAACGCGGCGGTCGGTTAAAACGAACAGCGGCCGCACTCACCCAAACCTAACCACATACACCGCCTACTTTAATGCATATTATTTTCTTTCCGGCTCGCACGAAACGATAAACCGACGCGGTGGCTAGCATTGCGTGTTTGTGTTCGATTGAAATTAAAACTGTACGCATCGTATGCCGAATAACTCGTGTTATCGTCCCGGCTTGCAGCGGTGATGTCACCCCCCTAATCTCTCGTCGCAGCTCAGGGAAGTACTGTACGAACGTATACGCGGTAAACCGTGCACGATTCTGGCGGCTGGCTCTCGACGCGGACGACATCTGTCCGCCCGACTTTGGCGCTCCAAGTATATCCACCGCTCAACGCTTTCGGTCTCGTGTTGCCGTCTTCCTGATTTACTGTTTGGAATTCCAGCTCGTATCCCTAGGATACGATTGCAAAACGTTTATAGTTCACTTTTACTTTATGTGGGTTCAGCATGACGCATTGAAGGGTATCTCGATGGAGCTATCTTTCTCGCGCAACTTGAATATAAGTATATGTGTAGACTTGTGTAGGACGTCATGCTAGGCCCGGTGTGCTCCTGTACATCTCTACTTCTATTCTGTTTATGTTTGTTGTAAACTATTTTCTACAGGTTTGGAATGAACCTATTTTTGATCCTTTCAACATCTCACCTCGAGCATGTTCATTTTTCATGGCTATCTACAACCATTCAGTTTATTTACGACTTCGTGGGGACTCACATCTCTCAACCGCAATATGTAACAGTATCAGTAGTGTATACGCATGCGCTTATCTTGTTGTTGACAAACATTACATGCGTAAAAAGTAGGTAGGTATGTAATTTTCTCAATATAATATGCTTGATGCCCGAAAAATTTCTTCTCATATTTTTCTGTAGAATAATTCTCATTGATATGTACAAAGCTTGCTTCAAACTAGGAGAGGGATTCGGTATATGAAATACTAAAAAAAATTGCATCGAGATAGCGCCATAATAATTGAAGAGTCCGTTTTGATCATTACAATGTTACATTTGCCGAGAATCTAACTTCGTAGCGCATGCGTACTTCCTGACTTGCAGGTCAAGTATTTTGAACGACCTTTTTTTTAATTTTGAAACTATTGATATATTTTTCAAAAGAAAAATGTGTTTGTATAAAAATAACCATTACGTTTGTCTAGTATAAAATAAATCTTCAGCTTAGTTAATATTCCTTTTCAACTCGTAAAAATTGTTCGAATCTCGCCATGCGATCGGTGATTAATCGAAAAATGCCCTTTTTTTTTCGCAGATAAGTCAAATAAACAAACAAACCTTTTCCGGAGGGCAGGTGATCGTGAAATCTCCCGAAATACCGGAGCGAAGCGAATGGCAGAACATACCGCACGAGATAGATTTGGCCATATCTCAGGTCGACTTGAAGGTCAACGACTTCACCAGGAACACGCACGAGGAGCAGGTCGACAGGTGGAACATCGCCCAGGAGTTCGTCACCGAGAACCAGAAGGACGAATTCCTGAAGGCGGAACTGGAGAACTTCGTGTTCAGGACCCTGGAAAACGATCCGCTGTTGGACTTCACCGAAATTGCCGAGAACACCAATTACGAAATCGGCGGTATCATTCCGCCGTGCACGCAGGTCAATCCCATAGACGAGTTCAACGAGAAGCAATACTTCAACAACGACTTCGAGACGCAGAGCGTCAACTCCCTAGACGAGCTGCTCGCCTTCAACCTGACCCCGCCGCGCTCGAACGAGAACTCCCACGAGTCGCCGGTCCGGGTGCCGTGCAGTCCAAAGAACAGCTTCTACTGCACGCCGCCGTACACGAACTCGGTGTCGAGCGGCACGTACAACTCTCCCAACTCCGACTACGTGCTGTCGCCGGAGAGGTCGTCCCCGAACGACTTCCAGAATGACTACGAGAGCTATCAAGATCTACCGGTCTTCGACGAGCAGAACCTACCGAGTTGCGTCGACGGCTTGCCGAGAGAGGTCACCCCCAAGGAGGGCAAGAAGCCGCAGAGGACTTCTTCGATAACCATGCGCACCGTCAAAGACATCCTGAAAAGGTTGAACACGGAGTTCTCGAAGTCGCAATGCTGCCAAAAGACAGTTGCCGATTCGAAGAGCTTCTTCCAGGAGCAGTTCCAGAAGTTCTCCGTGGATGAACGGAAGACGCTATGCTTGAAGGTCACGAGTATGGAACTGGATGCAACATACGAGTGAGTGTACAATATAAGCTTCCAATCAATTTATAATCGTTCTATTTTTGTGCTTATTACAATTTTCAAATATTTAATCAACATTCAAAATTGCTATTGTTTTGAATCACAGCACTCACATCGTTTAATATCGTAATTACAATTCATTACTATACCCAATAAATATGCAAGTATTTAATTTTATTGTGTTCATATCTAACCATCACATAAGTCTATGGTTCCGAATCATTAAACCGATCGAAGAGGCTTTTGGCACCTTTTAGACATGTTAAAGTTATTTAGATATTGTAGTACACGCGAAGTAGTTTGGATTACATTTTGTTTTCGTATGACTACACGCTCGCCCGTGAGTAAGTAGCCTTAATTTAGAACACACGCATCACGCAAACAAAATTCCTATTTGGGTTAGCTGCAGTTTTCGAATTCTCGAGGCCAGATAACGTTATTGCAGTCGAAGTCACCAGTGGAAGAAATATCGCCCGAGTTCGTGCGACGAATCCCCAACTAAATGTCTGTCTGTCTGATTGCGTGCGCAAGCAGAAATCGTGTCTTATCCCATCTCGTATCTAGTTCTGTTTCTTATCCATCTATAATAATGTATCGAACCGTGTTGATTCTTAATTTTGAAAATCGCATCGAAGGCATATAACATATAAGCGTCTTCACTCCCCTCACCTCGCCATCCTCCCTACCCTCCCCTCTGCCGCTAGCCCATCCCCTCCCCACCAGCATCGCTCCACCAGCCCTATAAAAATATATTACGAAGCAAACGCTACGATCAGAAGGAAAAATGCATGTTAGATTTTTTTTATCGATCAACTTTTCCATTGGATAATGATGCGAGAGGAATTCAATACATTGTATCAAAATATTATACTAATTATCGGGGACCTATCACAGTTGTTTTTACCGTTTCACGATCGGATTCAAAGCGTTTATCTGGAGGCGACAGGGGAATCCCGTTACGTGGGTCGGTTGACCTGTCAAAAGTATTATCACGTTCGGCGATGACTGTTTATCGTCAATTATTGCATCAACCACACCATCGTCCATCGTACACGTTGGCGCCCGCCCGCAGTGTTCCACGTCGACCTTCTTCCAAACCGATATCCCGATTTTGATCAGCAGTTACAGTCGCTATCGCGACCTCGATGCCGATGCCTGCCGGTATATCTACAAGCCAGTTGACCGTTTTCGCTTCAACTAGAATAATAATTCATTTCTATAAAAATACAACATTGCGCTAACTACAAAGTCCGTGTCTTCAGACCCAATCCTGCATTGATACTACCCGTCCAATCCTTGAGCTACGTGGCTCCTCGGATTTTGAATTAATATTGAGGGTTCTAAGTAAAGATATTTTCTTTAAATTTTCGTTTCCAACTCCCATTCAAACCGAAAAAACTTACAGTTAACCGATTATCAACTTGTATTGTAAGTAGCAAGTGTGTACCAAGTCCTCGATCTTCGGAGTCCAATTCCATAAAATCGTTGGTACTGGAATAGCAACTGTTTTTACCTAATCTATGCAGAGGAATCGACAGCAAACTCAATCAGAATATAGATTAGGACTGGATTGAAACCTAAAACGAGACCGGAATCCGAGTACATAGTGGAACCGGAATCAAATGAAGAATTGGATTAGAATCAGATCGGTCAATCGATAAAGACGGTACTCGATATAAAAGACGAAGGAATCATTCTATGGTCACGCAAGCGCAGCCGCAGTGACAGCTACGAAACAAAATCAAATCAAATCAAAAATATCTTTATTTCATAGGTAATGAAATTACACTTGAAATACGTCATTAACAAATTCATGTGACATAAATGAGTAATAAATTTGTCATAATAAAAATTCTCACGAAAAAACCTGCAGAATAAATCTTTTATGCGTTCTAGCTAATGGCCTTTGCCTCTTATCTTAACTAAAAAAAAAAATCGGAAATAATGACACAAATTTTAAGCTTCCATGTTGGCTTGACCTGTCATTTCGTTTCAGCTGTTCTATGTCTACCGCTGAAGACGAACTTCACCCATTGCAAAAAATATGCAAATTTTACATGTCATGTTTAGTTTATATATGCCATCGAGAAATGCACTATTTTCATCAACTCCATATACACAAAGAGACAAGTGTGCGAATTATATATTTAGTGAAAATTGTTAAAAACACTATCGTATAATAAATAATTCACAACTGATTGCTGTCGTGTTCATTTGCTTGTTATAAATCTTATTTAAAAAAAATAAGCCTCCCGTTCGTTGGACTACGGAGTTCACTTTATATATAGATTTACACATTTATCGGTGTAATAAATGACGCGCTTTATTAATAATAAGTGCACGCGTTGGCCTGTTACATTGTTAATTGGCTGTTTATTATAACGCTGCTATAGCAAACAGCGATAACAGCGCCCGCTCGCGGCTGAAGGTTGCGGAGCTCTTATCGGCATGACCGAGTGCGCTGACTCGAATGTGACGTCTGTTATTGGTCTAGGTGTCATAGAGTTATGGCGTACGTGTCACGGAGTTTAGTCTACGTATCGTAGAGTTTCCAGTTTCGTCTTCCTTTAGGGGCCTTCTGCTTTAGCGGACTGATTTTGAACCAGTATAATCTATATAGCTATTATACATGATAAATATGGCAAAAAGTCTAATTCTAACACCCTATGTATGATGAAAACTATTTTTTTTTTGTCCGGACTTAAGTTAAAATGTACTGCGCAATTGGACGCGGGATTATATTTATAGTAAAACGCACGAAACTCTGAATTGCTTGCGAATAATGCAATGCGCAGTGACAACGCTCCCCGCCCCTTCGTTCTCCTACCCCGCGTTTTTATTTTACGCCATTGCGACGCGTCCGTGACTAACTTCACGGGGGCAGAGTTTCGCGCATTGTACTGTAGACGATTTTAGACTGTTTATTCTTTGAATTCCATACACCCTCTTTTATTTGCTCTCACGACTTATAACAACAAAACGGGTGGATGTCTGTGAGTGTGTTATATTTTGAATTCTATCTTTTCTCGCGTGTTAATGTCATGACACTTTAATTTGAGCGGTCAATGTGTTAGGGAAGGCTGCATTATAATGATCAAAGTTAGACATCTCACAGAAACGCGTTGCTTTGACAAATTCAGAATTGTTAGGTCACATTTCATTTTATATATGTCGATTATATTTCGACATCTGCCATATTCATTTTCTTTTAAATATTTTGCTTGAAATGCGCTTTAAGTAAAAAAAAAAAAGTAAAAGTTGTAAACAGAAACGCTTGAAGCGAGGACACGGGCCCTTTTCTATTCGATCTTAAAATCAACTTGCACCTCTTCTACAGGGCCGCAGTTTATTTTAATCGATATTTAACCCTTCTATTTTTCCGGCAGGAATCTGGAAAACATCCTTCTGAGCCTGGGCTCGCCGAGCGAGCGCGAAAGCCTGCATCACGCGCTGTTCTCGCTGCTGTGCGAACGGGTGCTGGCGCAGTCGGCAGAACGCTTTTTGGGAGATTTCGGTGAGATGAACCAATTGAGATGGCGTGATGATGATCATGATGAACCAAGTGATAAACTATTAATTTGACGTGTCGCGTAGCGCCGCCAACACTGCGGCACTGCGTACTAAAACGCTCGCATTTGCTTATTTTTATAGGGTTGTACGCAACAAAACAGTTTTTTTTTTTCGTTTAAGATAAAAACTAGGATTAATTTTAAAAAATCCGAGTGGCGTGTTGAATTGTTCGTATAGATTAGACGTAGAAAATTTGAAAGCTTAAATCGATCCCATTAGCGCCTAAAATGTAAATCTCTGTTTTAAAATAGGTATCGTTGATTTTTTTTCTCTCTTATAAAGTTATTAAATCGTGTAACAACATCTGAAAAATTAATTCAATAACGTGAAGAATCGGGTCACCAACCATCACTTTCACAGGTTTTGTATTTTGTGAGAAAAATCCAGATTACCGCCAAAATTTCCCATTCATCGCCTTAATTGGGGGGACATTCATATTAGTTACGTGAGGTTTTATATATATATATATATATATTTATATTATTCGCCAATTTTTTAATGAATTAAATGTACAAAATGTCATAAAACTCTATCTCAATATCAAAGTTGATGTGAATTTTTTTTCATTAACTCCCTTCCCCTAAATATGATCTGGCGAGATATTGCCACCTCAATCTAAGCGTTGCGGATGAGCCCTTAAGGCTCTGTCATGATTGACGATTTCATGAGTATTGACCTTTACTCAATGATTATTGTACTTTACTCTATGACTATCTTAATACGACTACGTTCTATTGAACTTGACACTCCAAAGTTTCACTCCAGTGAAACTCTAGTGAAACTCCAGTTACATTCACACTCCAAAATCATTGCGTTGTTGATATCAATTATTCATTAAAATAAATATGAAGTATAAAAAAAAATAATAAACAATAAACTTACTTCCGTGTTTGAAGGCTGTTATTTAACATATATAACACAGATTTGTTGACGTGACGTTAAAAGATTTTTTTCAGCTCTAAAAATTCCCATTTAAATTAATTTCTTAAAGTTTCCTATCCCTTCGAAATAAATACAACTGTCTCTATTTGAAAAATAAGATCGAAATTCAATTACGAATATCATACTTTTTTCCATTCGTCTTTTTATTTCTTGAGCAGAAAATAGATATCCATCTAAAGACTGCATTATGTTCGATTTTCAGAATTGTACTAAAAGTACTTCATGTCCTTTTTTAGGTTTAAACCTCCTGAAAATGGCGGCGTTGCGGTATCCGACCAAGCCTATATTGGTGCGCTACCTGGTGAGGTGTATCAGGAGGGCGCTCTCTAGCGGCGGGCCGAGGACACCGAACGCGCCGCTTTACAACGAGGTCGGTAGAGATTGTAACGTCACAAAATTCTCGAATAGTCGAATCTTCGAAGCTGTCACCTCTACCTCGACCCTCCCAAACCACCACGAGACCTCACTTCGACGCATCACTCCAGGTCATCTTCAGTCATTGAAGTTCACCGCTGGATGTACACCTCCTTCTCCTAGATTCCCACGACATACGATCTTAGGCCACTCGCGACCGACGATAGACAACGATGTATCGCACGAAACCTTTCATTATACAGTGGAATCTCAATAACTCGAATGTCAAGGGAAATGCAAAAAAATTCGAGTTAACGAGTTGACTGTGTCAAGGAACAAATATAACGTTCACAGCTGTTACTTAGAAAGTTTCATGAATGTATTCATTCATTGCACGTGTACAAGACAAAAACAATAGATTAGAAGCCGCAAACCCGAACATTCATTTTGAAATTTATTTCTATTATTTCGGGGAATTCCAAGTAAGACGTCATAATATTTTACCAACTACGACTTACGGAGTCTCCTTTTTGAAATTCTAGTTATAGAGGATAAATATGTATTATCAATACTTCGTAGGGACATAACATTTTGTTCGAGTTACAAAGTCCAAATAATTCGAGATACCGCGTATTTAGGGGTCCATCGGAAGGGAATGGCAATTCTTTTCGACTTACTGAGGATTTCGACTTAACGAGGTTCATGTTATTGAAATTCCACTGTAGTATAAATTTTGTATTGTAATAACATGTCCTGTTTATCTATATTAGTGAATATTGGCTCACACGTTATCTGTATTTATAAATGTTCGTTTGAATGGCTCAACGTTGAAAGCCTATGGTTCTGTGAAAATATCTTGTCTAATAAGTGAAAGCGATCGGCAATTACTTTGACGCTTTTCCCACCAAAACCGTCTGCAAAGGGTATTGTGACACGAGAAGGGTTCAAATTAAACGTCGCCTTCGTGTCACTGAATCGCACACCAGCGCCACCATCGTCGGCGGACGCGCCGGTTCCGCTCGCTCGGTTTAGTTCCTTCGTCAACCGTTGCGTTTGCACTACAACGGCGCCAGGGTGCGCTATATGCACAAGTCGACTGTGGCCGCGTCGACTTTTATTATACTATTTATGGAATTTATTCGAATAAAATCGTAAATTGTCCCGCATATAAGAGTCGACTCACATGAGCGAACCATCGAGGTTG
Source organism: Eumeta japonica (assembly GCA_005406025.1). NCBI lineage: Eukaryota > Metazoa > Arthropoda > Insecta > Lepidoptera > Psychidae > Eumeta > Eumeta japonica. The sequence continues at coordinate 40,026 of BGZK01000936.1, forward strand.
CTACAATGTTGTTCCTAGACTTGTATATTTACTCTCCAATACTGAACATCTGTGGCGCAATCTGACTATTACGCGACTGGCATTCGCCATAAATCATTCCCCCTACGACATATCATTCACCGCGTGGCGTGTGCGCACCCCTACGTCGGGAGAGAAATAATATAACAATCACCCACTCATTATTACTTTCATGAACCTACGCTAGGGGCGCTCGTATCGTCCACGTATTGACATTACATTGTGTTACATCGTATTGTACTTTACGTCGCCACGTCTTCTATATACAGTAATATTTCTCTATTTATATCTTTCCCTGATATCACTAATATCTTTCCCTGGCCTAACATCCCTGTATCTAATACCTATCATCTTTAGGCGAACGCGAAAAATAACAAGCGATAGATCTAAGTTCGTAATAATAATATAATAATTTAAACTCACCCTTAAGGGTAGGCAGAGACTATAGATTTTCGCAAGATACGATCTTTGCGTATCTCTGTTGCCTCACCGACATCCATCAATCTTTTTAGGCAAGCTCGTCGGTTTCCGTTACTTAAAACTTCGTATCTCTACTATTTGAAATATGCTTTTAAAGAAATTAAACAGCCTCCCTGTGTGATAGTACACATTTTACTTCATACATACATAGAATGTTATTAATAATTTGCTCAAATATTATGAAATTCCTATACTTAAGGGCTTTCGTGGTAGTCCTGATTTAGACGACATTCGCGCCATTCGCAGGTTGACGCTTTGGGCGAGAACTTGGTCGGAGCGTGCGCGCGCGCCGGTGACGCCTACGCCGACGTGCTGGCCGAGCTCGTCCGCTGCGAAAAAAACGAAGTTCCGCTCTTCGACGTCGCGCACCGGAACACTGAAGGTAACAATCACAGATAAATCTATTTTATTCTCGGCTTACAAACCATTAAAATTACAAAAATCATACATTGAATTACATAAATCACACAGGATTTATGACGCAACCCAGAAACATTAAAAGTGTAATTCCTGTTATCGTATTTATTTTTCTGTAATAATCAACTTCAATTTGTTAGTTCTACTACATAATGAACTTATACTTAATCTTGAGATCTTTTACTTACATTTAGAAGATGTTTCAAATGTACATGTGATTGTGTTTTTTAGGTATGATTAATACTCCACAACAGCCTATCAAACAATAGCCATGTGAAGTGTTTACATATGAATCATTCTATAACGTAGAGTATGTTTAGAACATTATATTGGTGCAGTTGTATTAAGTAGCTGCAATCGATGCGTGTGCGCCAGTATGAACGTCATTTCCATCTCGTGACTCGGTTTTTCCACGCTGACTCCCTACCCCGCGGCCAGCGTCATTCCCTTCAAAAATTATATACGTTTTTATTTTATCGATATCAAAGGTCAAACTGTTCTTTATTAGTATTTCTTTCTAAAAAAAACACGGTTTGCTTTTAACGTGAATTAAAATCGATCTTTGCCTGATGGAAATCGATCAAAAAATTATAGACATAATTAAGGAAATTTTAAGGTAAAAATAGTATTCGTATATTTTATTAATAAATAGAAAATTTTAAAAATATATTATGCAAAGTAATTCTCACAAATTTTACATTATATCCGCGGCATCAGCACTCAGTAAATGTTGTAAACGATAAAACTACAGACATTTATAGATACTTATGTTCTTTTTAATTTTGTTTTACGAAGGCTATTCCCCTCTGCACGTGGCGTGCCTACAGGACGGCGCGGAGGCAGGCGCAGGCGCAGCGACGGCGGAAACGTCGACAGGGCGCTGGCTGAGGACCATTCACGTTTTGCTTGCGCATGCGCATCTCGACCTCACCGAAGGGGTGGGTATCTAGTAGCACCATATCGGATAATGTTAAAATGTGTATTGCAAGAAAAAGGTTGCCTAGAATTTTTCGTTGCTTATAGCTCACTGACCGATCTTAACTTTGATTTCATATTTGATCATCGCGCCAAATCAGCTCACATAATTTATCCACAAATGTGATATTCTAGAATTCAGTAAATTATCCTGTTCGATTGACAACTCTCTCGTCGTCTCGCGTGTTCTGACCCACGAGCTTCTAGTTCTAGATTTAAGTATCAGGTTAAACTCCTCGATAACTTTTTAATCGGCGCTACGCGTAAACAACAGTCGCTGCGGCGCGGTTCGCACAACAGAAAGGAACCGAGTCGGCCTGTTCAAGCGGGTGTTAGTTTTGCATTACACGCGACAACACCGACCGAAAACGTCATCATATATAAAGGGGTCGACGTCCGTCCGTTCGTCGCATTTAAATCGATTAATTTTAGAAGATGTACAATAAAGAAGTATAAGCCAACATTTAATATTTAATTGTGATGGGTTATAGTTTAGTGAAGTGAAAATTTTAAGGTACAGTACAATGCACGAAACTACCGCTGTGAGGTTAGTCACGAAAGCGTCGCAACGACGTAAAATTGGCATGCGGGGGTGGAGGAGGAAGGATCGGGAAGCGTTGAACCTGCGCATTACATCATTCGCAGGCAATTCAGAGCGGCAGAGTTTCGTGCGTTGTACTGTACGTCAGGCGATTTTCGGATGGATAAAATTTTATGAGTTCGCGGCACCGACATGCTCATGTTAAAAGTATATGTGAAAATTATGCTTTTAAGTTTAATTCGATTGCATTATTGAGGTTTTTCTTTTTAAAAAAATAAGAAGTCATTTTGCAATTCAAACCACATATACGTATTGACTTTTATTTCAATTTACTGAGCGTGCCCAACTGATCATGTGTATTGATTAACAAATAAACCACATACGAAAATGTATATATTTTGTTGCTCAATAGATATGAAAATGAGATTAATTTTTAATTTACAAATTAATTTATATTTAATTTACAAATCATTATACTTCAATTTTTACATTACAATTAAATTGAATAACTCAAAAAAAGCCACAGTTATTTCAACGTTTTAAGTTTGCCCTTCTGTCGGCGGTCCCGAAATTTCCATTTTTTTTTTTCTAATCTGTCGTTGCCAGTTGAATGTTTATTGTACAATACATCAGTCGCAGGGTGGTCAGGTCGGCAGTTTCTGGTCAAGGTATTTTATCATTTTCTAATAGGCATAGTAACTAAATATAATAAAAATTGAATTATCTGAAATAGAAAAGTCGGCGGACAGACAATCCTACACATCGGATATCGGTCGAGATTCTCTATCGAACGAGCTTTTGTTTACGTGTTTTCGACTAATTTAACATCCCGTATCCTTCGTACGTGTAGGACACCAAAGGTGGCGACACCGCGCTGCATCTGGCCGTCAACTCGCGCCGCGCCACGCTCGAGCTGGTGCTGGCGCTGGTGGCGCACGCGCCCAGGAGTCAGTGGAGACAGCTGGCGCACTGCGCCAACAGAAGGTACGTTGCGTGTGCGCATCCTATAGGATGTAATAACCCTCTTCTTCTGCGTAATGCACCATCATTTTAGCCATGTGCAGATGACATTGAAATTTTCAATGATATCGCAAAATACATTTTAAGTTTCGAAAATGTAACAGCATAAATTCACATATTGAAAAAATGAAAATAAGTAGTCTTATATGAAATAAAATTCTGAATTAAAGTTTTTCAATGGATTCAACTAATCTCAGTATAGGTCTATAATGTAACATTTTTTGTTTAAAAATAACACACTTAAACGTAATCATCATTTTGAAAATAAATTGCGTTCTGCTTTCTCATGGGACAAAAAACCATAGCTCTATTCACAAAATCGTCCATTTTCTAATTTTCAATTAGAAATGTAAGGCACCTTGCCGAGACGGCCAGTCGCTATAACGGGGAGATGCAATGGATCAATGAATTTAACAATTTTCATAGAAGTTATAAGACGTAACGATGCGTTTGGCGAACACTTTACACACCTTGAAGGTTCTATGGTAAACCTTCTCCAACATACGAATTTTCCCACTAATTGTTAAAAGCTAAGCGATGTTGGTATTCCTGTCTGTAAATGTGTTAAAATCACGATTTATGGTGCGGGCCGTCGTGTCGACCTCTCGCTTATCGCTGCTCTGGCAATGGAGTGATAAATGTGATTTATGAAATGATAATATCGTTCCGTTTTAAATGCAGTTCGTACATAAATTGTATCGGTGAAAATATTCCGTATTTTTTTTTTGCATTTCGACATATTAGATGTTCCCGTCAATGCCGACATTTAAATCAATCCGTGCGTCCGTCTGTCCACAGCTCCATGACCCCGCTGGAGTACGCCCGCAGCGCCACCAAGTCGCAGCCGCACTACCCGGTCGAGGTGCTGGACTTTTTGAAGAAGTGCCGCTGAAAAATTGTGAAGAAAACCAACAGACAAATATAAATAATTTAAGATGCTGTCGACATAGTGTTAAAATTGTGTCCACGAACTTGTTCATTTTCAAATGGTTTAAGTTATTATCTGTTCATGATGATTTGTTTTCAATGAACTCGTTCGTGTTCGCCATTACAGATTTTTTTTTTGTTTACAAATTGATATGTAATAATAAGAGACAATTGCCTTCAAATTTATAGATATCCGAGTCGATCATAATCGACAAATATGCAATCTTTTGTATTATTTTCGACACATTGGGGCGATAGCCCACAGAGATCAATACATATCGGCTCGAGATTATAAAATGGTGCAAGATGTAACTGTTAAGGTAATAGATATATATATATATATATATATATATCATATACTATATGGAACTATTAGACAAAAAACTCTTATGGCAACGAGTTAAATATGGTATTTTTTGTTTCAGACAAAATGTTCATTTTGTCTGAAACAAATAATTCTCAATTTTTATTGTTGAGAAAATATTGATGCTATTACATTAAAACATACATATTGTTTTTCCATATCTCGCAGAGTCCCAACTATGCTTAGTTAGGTAGCATTTTTACATTATTTTCTGATACGTGGTTTTTATTAAACTTTGTGGATGAAGAAGCAGTTTTTATACTGCGACCTTATTAACAGCCCTTCAATTGTTAACGGACCGTCAACTCGCCGCCTTATCGTATACAAATGTAATTTGACTGTCGATTAAAGACATTTTTTTTATCCACGGTTTTATTAATCACCATCAACGAGTCTTATTTGCTCGTGATATTTCTTCGTAAAATTGAATGGAAATTGACACGCTGTTGATGCGAAACTAGTTTGTGTCGCGTTTAATCACAATATACAACATTTGTTGTTCTTGTCTATGGATTTGTGAACAGGAGGTTTCGTACTTTTATACCAATCATGAAAGCCTTTTTAAGTGTTCTTATACGATCACGCCTAATTTAAGTTGTGTTAATTGTTTATCGCGTTACCGTTTTGTTTTACCTTCAAGTAAGATAATATTATTTCTTATGTTCGCTCATAATTTCATTTGTCTGAATGCTGTCTTAAAAAAAAAATGCTTCATGACTGAGCGCATGTCGGTACAAACCGCCGCTTTCTAACACTGCTTAGCATTAGTGATGTAAATATAATTAACATTAAGAGATATTTTGTTATCATTGTTGCGAAATGTATTTTGAGTTACATAGAATTTTCATATTATGAATCTTGTTTTATATAGATAGATATAGGATCATGTGCCTTTATTTTGATAAGAAAAAAAAATATATTTAATATTCTCTTTGTCGTTTGTGCAAACAGTCAAAATATTTTTATACGATTCACTGTAACCTAGAATAATATAAATTTTACCAGTACCTATATATGAATTATACAAATTAATTATTGATCTATTATTGAATTATTGATCTTTTGAATAAGTGTAACATTCATTTAAGTTTTTTATTAATAAATGATGGTTGTGATGATATTACTTATTAGGTTGCGAAACTAAACGCGCGTAGTATCCCCATAAATTTACGTTGACGCTTTGATCTCCTGTATAATTTTAAGGTTTTATAGAAAAACGGAAAATTGCCGCAATACTCGTCTGGGGGGAGAATTTAAAAAAAAATCATGTAATTTACAATCCCACCTTTTCTCGCGTGACCCGCAAAAAGTGCTCTTTGATTACGCCTTCAATGCCTTTGTCACCTTTATCATTTTACTAAGCGATGATTATTTTTAAACGTTTATATCTATAGTTCACGTTTTTATTATAATATCATTGTAAATAATCACATAAGATTTATGATAAACATACTTAATTATTTCTAAAGTATTCGAACATCACAATTTGTAATGACAATGTATTGTTTTAAATATATCGATGGTAATATATATAAATGGTGTTTTCTTGGCGCGTGTACTCCCAAAAAACAAATTCACGTGTAGTGGATATTATTTCAAAAATGTGCATCGCCTCATCTCAATCAGAGTTGCAAAAAATGCATTTCTTTTTCTAATGCATTACATTTTCATTGCTCATTAATTGTTAAATGAGTAATGAATGAATAATCACAATCCTTATGTTTCAGTTTAATAAATACATTCCACGCTAACCCAGCATGAGTTGGAAGCTTTTAACGTGACGTGCTCTACGAGGCACCGATTAAGCGGTTCTGATTGAATTAAAAAAAAAAACAACTGGCCAAGAGCATGTCGGAGCATGCTCATTATAGGGTTCCGAAGCCATTATTACAAAGAAATCCACCACAGATGAAAAAAATACGTTGTTATACTATTTCCATTTTTCCTGCACAGATTAGTTATAAGCACTTTAATCGCCTATAACTAGAAAAACAAGTAGGCATGTTGACTATTGCTATAAAGTGCATCAGCAAAAGAGCGTATCTTCATGGCACTTACGTCCTTTTGTTGAGAAGCGCAGTTTCAGCAAAATTTCCGTTGAGTATTAAGCGTTATCTTCGTTATTTTTTTATATTTTTCAGACCTGTAGTTTAAAAAATAGAGGAGGGACAATTTATGCAACTTTTGAAGCGATAATTTCCGGAATTATTCACGTAATCAGAAAAATTGCTTAAAAACCTTAGTGTTTTTAAAGAACTGTTGAAATGTGGACCCCACTCGCTAATGTTTGTTAAAAAAAGGGTTTTTTTTTCTAAAAATATTTATTTTTGCCATTTAACCACCAAACTAAGTAGCGGCTCACACAAGACACCTACACTATAAATTTCATCAACATACGTCTCGTAGTTTTTGAATAAAATGCCTGTGACATACGGACGGACATGATTATACTGTAAGGCTTCTGTTTTCGCTGCTTCGGCTTGGAACCCTAAAAAAACAAGCGACTACCTTCCGATTCGTAACTAAAGCCTTGAGACTACTCAAAACCGTTGCGTAATAAGTGAACGATGTGATCTTAGCCCAAATAGTGTAATACAAAAATTATTGCTTCGGCCATTGAGCGGTGGTGTTGGAGATAACTTTCCTTTGAAGAGTATCTCGTTACCTTACAATGGTTACGATAAACACGTCACGCCTTTGATAGACGACCTGCTGCTGCGGCGCTACGATCAGCTCATGGAGTCTACCGCCATTTCATGGACTGCGGCTAGCGAGCTGCAGCGGCACCGATAATACCGGTGGTGCCGGCTGCAGGCGAGGGTGTCGTGACGACAGAGAATGCCAGCACCTGGCACAGCAGTTTGCCAGTAACATATATATGTTACTGGCAAAATAAACTATATATATATATATATATATATATATATATATATATATATATATATATATAGGGTTTATTTTTGCGTATTTTCAGTTATATTACTGGTGCTTTTTCAAAATCGATAAGCACTATTACTCTTTATTTGGATTTATCATTCAATTAATTTTACGAGATTTGCTCGATCTTTCCATATTATTAAATGTTTGCCACATTTGTTTTGTGAACTAGCCAGAGCTCTTTAATCTTTGTTATAAAAGAGTAGGCTTCCTATTTTCACTTCATTGCCCTTGCTGACGGGAACATTTGAAAATATATTTGCAACACACATATAGAGGTACTCGATAGCTAGTCGGTACCATAGATGAATATGAATATATGTCGGTACAATATCCGTCTGTATGCCGGAGAGTGGTTTCAAATGTGTCAGAGAACAAATTGATTTTTTATGACTTCTGTTTCTTATTAAAATCGTTTTTTGTTTTAACATGAAGTTAATTCCCACAAAACTCTTAAGGAACTATGGTTTCAGTAGGTTCAGTTTCATTTTTCTCACAAACAATAACGTCTGCAATTTTTCTGATGCACACTAACAAACATTATGTTCGGCGGCACCTACCAGTCTGCGTGCCTAACGCATTTGACCGCTTCCCACTTTCACAGCCGATGTAAGTTTCAAAAACAGGTAAAAAAACACTTAGTTAGATGTACGCCGTAGGTGGAAATAAAACGAAGGTAAAAAGAATCCCAAGTTTTTTAATTCATTCAATTTCATTCGAGATATTATTTATCTTCAACATTCAAAACTACTTTCTTCACCATTGTTTTTGTTTTTTATAAAACATAAAAACTGTTTTTTTTTATTCTTTTCCATTAAAAAGACATCAAATCTGTACACTTTACAATCTTGAAAACAGGATAAATGCATTTAATAGATTCTTAGCTAAAATTTACAATTTTTCTCATTTTTTATAAACTTATCATATTACTATACAAATATGTATACAATTATAAGGCAAAAATATTACGAATAGTTTTTAAATTAATATAATTTATCAACAATTTATATTATTTTCATAGACAGATTAAACAAAAAATAAATTATAATAATAAATATGATACATTATGCAATTAATTTGATTTTTCTCAAAAAGAAACAATTGTAAATTTTAGCCCCGATTTCTCATTCCACACAATATATTAATGTAATAAAGACGAGAGCACATTGCACCTTAATTTTGTACACATTATAATCGAATAGAAATTACAGTATTGTCAGATTACAATGTCCAATTTTCGTGAGTTTACACAGTACGGACCAGAGATTGGCAAACAAAAATGAAATTTCAGCGACCGGAATCGTGCTCATCGATTTCACAAGCGAAACAAGGAAATAAAGAGTTTAAGCGCAAACACACGGACACACGCACCGCTCAAGAAATGCCGTTTTCCCGTCGCCGGAGCGCCCCGCGTCGGGGGTGCTCCGGCGAACGAGCGAGATAAAAGTAAGGATTGTTAATTAGTGAGATCGTTTTTTTATAATTTTTCAGGAGTTTTTATTTGTTTTTTTTTTTTTCATTTTCCTTTTCACGTATTCAACTATACAATAAATGATATGATAGAAGTTTTCGATTCCTATGTGTATTTATCGACTAAGTAGTTTAATATATCTTGTTTTTTTTTTGTATTGTAAGACGGTTTTTGTTCATTTTTTTTTTGTTTTAATTTTGTCCGATTTCTGAACGCCCGGCGTCGGCAGGATTAGTAGCGACGTAACTTTCACCATAACAAAAAAAAAATTATTAATACTAAATTCATACAATATTTTAAGATGTCGGTGGAGTTTATACATTAATTTTTCCTTTCATCGAGATTACCCACAAGCATTCACCGCAAACTCTATCTCATTATTGATGGAGAGAAATGTCCTATTCGTAAAAAAAAAAAGAAAAAGGGCGAGTTTCGAACGACATACTTAATTCTAGCACAGATTTTTTTTCTATTTTTCTCTTATAAAACCATCATCACAGTAAGAAAGCTAGACTCGTGAGACGTCAATTTTTTCCTCTTTCCTTTTTTCTGTTATTATCATTAACTCTTATAACAGCTCTGACTATGTTCTCGATTAAAAAATCCTCGACTTTCTAAGACTTAAAAATAAAATTACAATTAATAAAGCTCTCTAGAAAATTTAACGCAAAGGAAAAAATCGACGCCGTCCATGTTCTCAAAAGCCTTAAAAATATGTCATTATAATACTTTTCTTTTTCCCTAATGAAAATCCGGTATATTAATCGAACATCAAATTACACTTTTGCATTTATTCATTTATTTTTTGTCACCTTAAACTAGACATATATATATATATATATATATATTTTCATAATCGCAGAACCTCCTTTCTCAACTACCCCCACATGGTGTGTATGATCACGGAGTTTTGACTAATTCAAAATTAGGATCACAGGCATTCGAGTTGCCGTACACTGGGCGAATATGAATTTTTGTCAGCCAATATTTAAAAACAAGACGTAATAAAAAAACAGCGGGACTTCTTTGGAGTTTTCGATACAAATCTTTATCACATTTTTTTTTACCAATTTAATAGTATGCATCAACATTTGAACGGATCTTATACAACTGCAAAATTAAGCATCATCGATGCATTTAGTTAAGAATTGTAAATAATAAGTTTTTTTTTTTCGAATCGCACTTTACGCTTTCGCTAATGAGGAAGGAAAAAATCCATGTTCGCCGTGCACGCGCCATTACATCATTACAAAACGGCACAACACACATCCAGATATATTTCGGCTGCACCAATTACACCATAAATTTGCATTACGTTTAACTTACAGGTACGTTTGCTTTATTTTATTTTATTTTTTAACGGAACACCTTAAGAAATGCACTCGACGGTAACGGGCGGCGGCGAGCCGCGAAACGGCCGCCATGGCGTGACGTCACGCGCTTTTAAAAACCCGCCGTTTTGCTGCTCAGAACAAGTCCGACGCCGATCTGCTCGTCCTCTCGTGAAAGTCAACAGCGCCTTCGGCCGTCCTCGTCGGAGCTCTAGCGAAGGCGCCTTCCGGTAGAGAACGCGGCAGAAGCACCCGCCTGTGGAGGCGCCGTCGGCGCGGCGTCGAGTGCGAGCACCGGATGTTCTTCTAGCTCTTAATTACTTTAAGTCACTGTTCATCACGACTGGGATGATGATATTGATGAATGTTCCTTGCCAATGCAACGGATCGATTTTAATGGAGTGGACGGGAGGAGTGAGAACACGATCGGGGAGAGGGAAGGTCGCTGTTGGCTGGGTGGGGATGGGGTTGGGGGCGCGGGCGCGGGAGGCGGCGCGGTCAGCGGTCGCAGTAGAGGGGCAGCAGGGGGCTGCGCGGCCAGTCCGCCGTGTCACTCTCGCTTTCCGATCTGGAGAATGATGAACAAAAGTTTTGTTGTTTAAACTTGTCATCAATAAAATACGTTCTCACTAGACCTGATTAAAACTGTCCTTTAATTTTTCGGAATAAAAAGTATAATATGATTCAACCAATACACAGAGTGGTGCTGTGGTAATTAATAAATTTGTCAATAGATTTTAAGAATTCTCCCCATATTTAAATTGAACCGAAGTCGAGTGAAACTACACAGATTCAATCTGCGCATTATGACTACCTCGACAGAACGTCATAACAAAAATATACGAAGTAATAAACGAGGCTGCCAAAATGATACCAATCGTGTACACACAGGTTTTGCAAACACGGCGTTTGTCTGTCTTTATAATTATTCAAATCGCAACGTGAGCCCGCATCACTTTCATCGTGCAACGTCGAGTACCTCTGGCGGTGGCGCTGCGGCGAGCCGTCGCCGGCCATGTGCTGCTCCTCGATGGTCGGCAGCAGAGACGTCAGCCGGTCCGTGGGACGGAGCACCTGAGTCAAAACAGAGTATTCATTTTTTTCTTTCAGAAAAAAGGATCTGCTGCTAAAACCCTGACAATAATAATTTCATCTACAGGGCTCTTCTGCATAAAACGTAAAAGACCAAAAATAACGTAAGAGGTTGGTTGCTCGCGGCCAACCTCTGCGATCTCTACACTATATAATATTCCAAGTGGGCTCTCGTGTTCCCGCGTGTTTGCGGCGCAGTCTCCTACCTTGAGCGTCCTCTCGGACAGCCGCCACACGAGTCGCTGGCGGTGCGTGGCGGCGGAGCGCGCCTCGTAGCGGGCCAGCACCCGCGACACCAGCGCGTGCACCGCGCTCAGCGACGCTTCCGACATCTATGTGAATCAAATTATATCATTATTTTACATCTCGGTATACATGTTGAAATATGTTAGTACACGTTAAGCATGTAGATTAAAAAATATATATGGTTTCTTAATACAGCGATTCAAATTCTACACATAACTACAATATTCAAGCTAAAAACGTTTGGCTTTTGCGTGCGTCGCACGCGCCGGCCGTCGTCTTCGCTCACCTGGCAGGCGTGCTGCAGCTGGGCGATGAGGTCGAACAGCCAGCACGCGTCTTCCGGCAGCGGCGGACCGCCGCGCGCCGCCGCGCGCCCCCACTCGTTAAACTGGCACTCTATACAAAACAATTCGACCATTAATCAACAACTCGATGTGTCGTTGGTAAAACGGGATCCTATCCTTAAGCCTACACCTAATTAAAAATATCATGATTCATCTCAATCATGAAAAAATGAAGTGTCTGTAATATAACATATATGTCTATGCTAGATTGATTATGAAATGTAACTCACGCAGCTTGTGACAGAGCAGCACCAGCGCGATCTCGCTGGCGCGCGCGTTGGCGCAGTCCGCGTCGCACGCAGCGATCTCCACCAGGTTGGCCAGCTCGCCGTCCTGTGGGCACGATCGCGTTAGCTGGGAGTAGACTCACGCGCCGCACGTGACAAGTGTACGGGAGCAAAATTAACGTTATTGATAGCCGACTTTCCATTACTTTCGAATCTGGTCTAGTATTAAAAAGAGACGCCTAATTATGATTTATATCAAAATTTTGTATTTTACGCACTGTAAAGGAATCGATTGTGACCAAACCGTTTCAAATTGTATCGCATAAATACATTTAGACACATCCAAAATTTTGACAAGAATTATAAAATTCAATCACTTGACAAACTTAACTTTAAATAAGCTATCTAACGATACCCTCCTCAACCAGAGGTTCCCAAAATCTTTTTTTTTCATAGACCACTTTCAAAATTTTGCTGGTTAATTTCAAAACCAAATTAATTTTCATGCACCCCCGCTTACGATTGTGGACCCCCATTTTTTATTACGCCCAACGTAGACCCCCGTCGAGTCTCCCGTGGACCCCCGAGGGTCCACCTGGACCACTTTGGGAAATACTACCCTACACCATGAGATAGATGAGAAAAAAATCATCTCCACCTTATGTGCAGGAAAAGTCCCTAAAATTTTTTTCAAATTCAAATATATCTTTATTTCATAGGTCATGAACAACACTTGAAGTACGTCACAATATATCAAGAATTTACATTTTAGTACCAAACTTTACCACTTTGCCACTCGTTCTGAAGGCGGTTGTCCCTCAAAAAGAACGTGCAAGAAACTTGAGGGTAGCTCATTTCAACTTCAAATACGTTATATTATACAATCAAACATACATATAAATTTATGATATAAAGAAACAAACCCGTTAGAAATCGAGCTTAGTTAAGCCCATGAATATATATCCTCTAAATATTCAATAAATTGTTCAAGATTTTTTCTACCCCTTTGTCAACATGCTAAATGCGTAAATGCTGTAATATCAAATTACGGCTTTCTAGTACCAAGACTCTGAGCTAAGCCGCAGACAGACGGACGAACAGACATGGCGAAACTATAGAGGTACAAGGGTTCCTTGTCGAGTACGCGCAACCTTAAAAATCTAATAGCCTCCTCAAAATGTACTAACGGGGCAGAGCGCGAGGCGGTCGGGCAGCAGCAGGGAGCGCGCGGCGCGGCGCACGAAGGCGGCGAACAGGCGCGCCCACTGCAGCGGCGTGAGCGCGCCGCGCACGCCCGCGCCCGCCAGCTTGTCCGTGATCACGTGCGACATGCGCGCTGCGTCGCGCGCCGTGCACGCCGCCGACGACACCGACACTGCAACCCACAGCCCGCTGTTAGGATCGTCGACTACAGCCGCGCGCAACGGCCGCACCATCACCATCGACATTTATACGACATGCGTTTCCCCTGATCATCCGAAGACGCGGCGGCTCGAGATGAGAGGCGCGCCCGAAATCGCCAATTTCATTTACAGACTTCACTATTTTAGACTATATTTGTAATTGTAAGCGTGAATTGCTTAATTAATAGTTTATAAATACAGGGAGTCCTATTTGATAGCCTCCTAAATTAGAAATATACTGTCTGTTTCACATGTTGTATCCTATCAAATACACAAACATCGTATTTTATCATCATTAATTACTATTAACATAAACTAATTTTAAAGTAGATATGTCGATTAAAACACAGTGAAACATAAAAAAATAGTAACTAAAAATTTATGTAACTGTAACATAATCAAATGCAAGAGATTCACAAATATAAGGTATTTGGTCACCATGTTTGTAATAAGAAATACTATTTTTCTCACAATATCATCAACACCTAACAGGTTATTTTAAATAAAAAAATTAATTTAATAAATAGTGAACTTTCAGCAAACAGAAAAATCACAGTCCACTGACCTAACTCTTCGACGGACACCTTCCTGGCGGTCCGGTTGGCGGCGGCGTGGTGCTCTATGGCTATGTTCATGCAGGACACTGTGATGCAGGGCACGTGGCAGGGCCGGACCTTCATCTTCGTCAGGAACCTGAATTATAAAACAATAGTTGTGATTTTATGCATGTAAGATTAGAAATAGCTCCAAAAAAAGAAATCCGTGGTGGTCCAATCTCAGCCTCGTGTAGTTATGAATGGAAAATTTGTATTTTTTGTAAAATTGTGGCAGAAAAATAAACAAAATTTTATTTCATTTTCATCAAATAGTATGTATATCAAACGCTTTTACAACTAACAACACAAACTAATAAAAAATAAAATAAAACAGATATTATTCGAGATCGAGCTGTACTACCACCGGGTCACCTTCACCCACCTGTCGAAGAGGTTGATGGCGTGCATGAGCACCTCGGTGGGCAGGTCGAACCACACCTTCAGGCAACGCATCACGTGCGCGGCACCATCGCGCGCCTCCCGGGACACCTCGCTCTCCTGCACACCAGAACAATGAGTATTCATTATATATTATAGTTCACTCTCTTCGAGTCATCATTCGATGACCGGCATGCTGATTGAAACATCAGCCTGTCAATAGTTCTACAAAGTGCTACGTAGACCATATACTGAATGAATATTGAAAGTAGTGATATGATCGAACTTCTATTTCATGTCATTTTCTGGAGGTCGTTGGATACATTCCACATCATTATAATTTTACAGAATATGTCAATCCCTCATGAAAATATGAAATTGGGCTTTTTTTGGTGTAGTAACGCGTTGTCATTGCAATTTCTGTGACAATCACGGTATATAATTTCACTTTCCAGAATAATGTATCGGAAGACAAGAGGAAAACATTTCTTGCACTTCAAGCGGGGAAAAAATTCAATTAACATATCGCTGCTGTAAAACTTCCAACATATCCGAAGGATCAGGAATTATGGGAAAATCCAGTCCGCTAAGGAATATCCACATATGATCCGTCGACATTTACAGATAGGTGTTATCAATGAACGGACTCGGGTACAAGACGAGCTGCGAGGATCGTGATTACACAAGTGCCGCTTTGGCGACGCGGCCGTCGAGGTTTCCTCTCGCTGACAATCACCACATTTTTCAATGCCCGTCTGTACGAGATGATCATTACTAGTATACTACTAGCTAGAAGCAGGACTAGCTCGGTTAAGCGAAGCCGGTAATGCAATATGACAAATTAATTACAAAACGCAATTGTTATTACCTCATTTTAAGATTAAAAAATATATATTTTATGAATGTAGAAAATAATGCATTTAAATATATATATATATCGGTACTATACTCAATCGACCCTCGTTCAACGCTTGTGAAACCTGTCCCCACATTCTTGAGTACCGAGCAGGCGTTTCATGTGCAGAGATGAGGGGCTCACTCGGAACAAACAGTGAGATCGGTCTCAAGTTATGTTCCGAGCGAGATGTCTCCCGCTGATTTTATTATGTGTGTGTGATAATTTGCTATATTGCCTCGTGACAGCATGACCCCATTTTCGGCGCTCCTGCTGCCGCCCGCAAGTGTCGCGGAGGGAGCCCGATGGCGGCCGAGGCCGGGCGTGTCGGTACGAACGCCACCAGATGTTCCGTGTGTTTGTCATATGAAAAGTAATTTCGGTTCGGGTAGCTTAAACAGTCGACCTCCGGTAATCCGACAAACGTTTTGTAGGGCGGTGTCAGACTATTAAATTTGTCGGATTATAGTGTACTGCCTAAGACCCCCTATAATTGGGATTTTTTTTTTGAAAAGAGTACCTTGTAATCCGACAAATTAGTTTAATCATGCGTTAGTCAAGTGATAGGCATGTCGGATTACAAGGAGCGCCGGATTAGACAGGGGCCGGCTTACCGGGGATCCACTGTAATTGTATCCCGGTACCTCCTATAAAAAAAAAATGTAATATTCAACAATAATTCTATCATATTTATTTAATAACCTGACGGCTCACCCATCAGAAAGGTCGCCCTACAACGAGGTGCCGCGTTCGACCGACCGCGAGAGAATTGGCCTGTGAGGTTTTAACTTGAGCAGAACGAGTTAAGCCGTCGGTCGTAAAGGTCGTCACCGCGATGGTGACAACGGCCGTGCAGCAGATCCCGCCGCAGGCGGCGAGCTCGGACGAGTTACGGTACAAATCCTCATCGTAAATTCAAAAAATACAGTAAGAGGGTTGAGCTCATCAGTGGTCATCACCCCGTTGATCACCCATCAATGTCGGGACACCGAAACCCGACACATAGTATGTCATTTTTGTAAACATAAAATACTTATAGGATCACAGAAGCCCATAGGTTCGTGAGTGTGATTTGCCAGCAGCGTCGGCCTCGTCCACGTAACGGCCCAAGAGCGCGCCGCGACGCGACAGATCGAGAGCGACCTCGCCGTGATACGTGAATTACAGCAGAAGGGCAGGCGGCGATACGTCAATCGGAAATTATTTATCTGTATGCTAAACGAATGTCTCCGGCGCGTGCGCAGCGCACACGCCGTAAGCGGCGCGTATGGCCGAGACGTAAAAAACAGCATTTCATAACAACGAAATTGATGCGATGTTTTAGAAGAATATAATACGTAGGTCGTTAAAATTTTTAGAATTGGCCCACCTAGAAACTAGAAAATAATAAAACATGTTTACATTTAAAAAATGGCACTCTGCCAACCTTATTATATATTTTGTTTTCACGTGTCATTTGTTTTTATAAATTGACGGCAAAAAGAAAAATGTTTGTTTAACATCAACGTGATCCCGAAACCAAAAGACAGTCTGCTCAGTGGGTTTTTCCTTTAGAGGAAGTTGTCTACTAAAGTAGAACGAGGTCTAAGCGTCAAAGAAAAGATGGCGGCCTCTTCTTTCGGAATGACAGGTGACAGGAGCAACAATTATTTTAGAAGATAAAAAGAACAGTCACTGCAGACTGATACAATGAGAATTGTTTGCATCTTGTTAAGAAAAATTTTCGAGAAAAACGACCTCGCAGTAGGATTCTCCTTCATCGTGACAACGCCTCACCACACACCGCCAGACAAACAACTAACATTTGGGGACGTCCGGTATAGAATTATTGTTTAACCCGCTCCACAGCCCCGACCTCGCACGATGCGGTTTTTATTTATATCCTAAAATAAAAGGAAACCTTCGAGGAGAAAGGTTTACAGACGCCGAGAAAGCAGCGGTCATAGCGACCTCTAAATGCGCGTGGGCAAAATGTTTCTCTCAGTGCTTCCATCAAATAACAACGATGAATTTGATCTCAACGGACACTATTTCGAAAAATAATAATAGTAAAAATAACTTGCTACTTCGTCCAGTTTTTGATTTCCTAAGGGCATTCGTTTTCATCAACGGAGACAAAACGAAAAATATGTAACACAGATTAATCCACCGTTCAAATGCAAAACGTCCTCCGGCCGAAATATTTTTTGAGGATGATTCACTGTTACAGTTGGCAATATTCTTTTTTATGAAACGGCCCCGTGACATACACCAGACTTTCCCTCAATGGTTCGTTTATTACCAGCCAGCGAAAGATATACTACATGTACTAGCTTTCGCCCGTGGCTCCGCCCACTTGGACACTTTTATATGAACAGACGATGGCGTGTCCATCATGCTCCCGATGCGATTCTAGTCTTGTTCTCGGTCGCAATCTAGATTCCACCGTGATTTCGTTTAATCGATCATTACATTTTAAAGGGTTTTTAATTTTCAGACAGCAACCTTAGTTATTTTAAGAATAAAACCATCTTATGTGTAGTCGAATAAACACCTCCATGTTCCATAATCTTGAGAACGACTGTGTGTGTCCACAGACGGAAAGACAGACAAAAAAATTTAAATAGCTTGTTTAGGTGCTCGATACATAGTGATAGCACTATGGATTTGAGAAAAACGTAGTCCTTTTAAAATCACCAATAGACACGACAATTTTACTTATATTTAGGTTAATTTTCTTTGTTATCGAGATAACTGGCATTTTTTTTGAAACTCTCTACCTCATGGTCCTTGGGCAGGTAGAGCCTGGGCTGGAATTTCGGCTCGAGTTGAAGGTACTCCGCAAGGGTCGCGTGCAGATTCTGCACGTCGTCCGCCTCGTCTTCTACCGGCGTCGACGACACCGGCGCGGCTGACGCTTTGCTCGGCGACAGGGTCGGCGAGTGCGCGGGCGCCGGCGCGCCGTCGGCGGCGGCGGGCGGCGCGCCGACGTCCCTCGACGTGGACGCGGCAGCATCCGGGTGCCTCGCGCCCGTCCTCAACATCGCCGGCGGCGGCCGCTCGCTGGCTTATAGCTGTTCGATAGGACGGCTCGCTGACCACCTGCCGAATTACATTTTACTGTTACTATGCACTCGAACACTACCTATATTGCTGACCCTACTAAACTAAGAAGCAAACTATTCACCAATGAAAAAAAAAAAGGAAAAAACTGGTTAGTTCAAAATGTTGGTGTACTGTCTGTAACAAGACAAGATACATTTATTACGCCTAATTGACTAGATTACAAATTTTTTAAGCATTATAGTAATGATTATAATAAAACAAAAATGAAAATTAGTTTTACTTTTATTTTTAATTTTCTCATTTTCAGCGTGTTCCGGTTAATTTTTCTACTTGAAGACGTATATCACTATTAATATTTAAGTGGAAAAACCGAAAATCTATTGTTAAACACGACAGGTGACACTGGACACTATTGAAACTCAACAAGTGGTCGACCATCCGCCGTACTCCTACCAAAATTTTAGCAATGGGACAACCTTTCGCGTCGGCGTTTATTGTAACACTGACTCAAATAAACAATCATTAATTAAGTTTATAATATTAATATGCACTGTCAATTCCAATGATGGATCGGCCATCGGCGAAATTGACGATGACTCGTATTCGAGATGCTTTCTAATGTTGCATGCGATTGATAGATAATCGGTAAGATTGACAATTAGTTCAAAGATAATGGATAGAAAAAAAAACTCAAAATACAGACACATAGCAAACAGATTTTCTCGAATGTACGATCCGATGATTTGTCTCTTAACAGAATTCTACCCTCCCAGCCCAAATTTTACACGACTTATATACAGGATGTCCCAGAACTCAACGTGAAGCCGAAACGGGGTGACAGGATTGATCATAACCATCATGAGAAAAATCAGTAAAAAAATTTATCCCATGCAGTTTGAAAATTATGGGCGTTTTAAGAAAAACCTAAAAATTTGGTCTAACTGTAACCTTTTTTCGGTTATTGTGGTTAATTTTTATCATTTTTGTTCATTTAAACTTTGAAACCGTAACCCTAAATAACATAACTGAATGACAGTCAAAAATAATGACACAATTGTCCCAAGTTTCCTATAATTAAAACTAATTAGATAAACTGTGAACTTAAAAATTTCAAAATTTGTCGATTTTGAAAGGGCCTCCTTTAAAAAAAATGTACTAGAGTGCCTTGGCAAGCGCCATTAAAAGTTGGCGCATTAAATCTGTCATTCTGATGTCATTCCGATAGTCTCTTTGATGTCGTCATATAAACATCACCGACATCAAACAATAAGTAGGTACTCTATATTCCGATATGAGTTTTCACTTTTACTCTTCAATGCATTAAAAAATATTAGCGATGTATTAGTGCAAATAATACTCAGCCGATCAGGTAAAAACTTTTAAAAATGCACTAAACAGTATATAAAGTATGGAACTGCTCGTAGAGAGGTAATACAATCCAATTTCACATAAAACTATAATTGTGACCAAATATTAATTGACGTCAATATACATATTTAAAATACGATAAAAAATTTATCAAAAATTGAAAAAAATTACCATTACTGCAACAGTAAGTGTTTTATTAAAAATGAGTGTGTTTATCAGAGCATACACTTTTGTGAAACTTCTTTAGGTTACATATTAATTTTATTTTATTTTACGCTTTAAATAATTATGATAAATGAGATTGTAGCAAAAGTTTTTTTTTTTTATTTTAAATAAAGATAGAATATTGGACTAATTACAAATAGTCTAATAACTAATTTGTATTATTATTGTCAATGATTATATTCAAATTCGTTTATAACGACAGAATCATTACTACACACTTTTGTAGTAGCTAAAATAAGAAATTTATATTTCACATTGAACATAATCTAGGAGCATCGTAACGGAAGAACGTGACGAAAAAATGTGACGGGTGAACGTCACTTTTTTATACCGTACTAAATATTCTCCGTACCTACCTAAAGAAGTTTCATTTCAAAAAAGAATTCCAGTGAATTTAGAGTCACAGCATAATCATGCTCGGATACGGCATTTGCGTAAACGCAGCTTTCCCTCTGACATTACCTGTGGCCTGTGGCGCGGCGGCGGCGGCGGCGGCGGCGGCTGCGCGTGCTCGGCGCTGGCGACGCGTGAGCGACCGGGCGCGGGGCCTCAGTACCTGACACAACCGCACAGGACTTAGGGCCGAGCACCCTCGGAGACGGGCCGCTCGCCACAGAAGGGATGACGGACGACGGAGGGAACGATTCGAGGTATGCCCGAAAACGGCTGCAACCGTTTACGGAAAACGAAGGGTCGGCTCGAACTCGACACGGAAACGAACAAGTCGAACTCGACGGAATAGAACAGGGCAACACAACCTTAAAAGGGCACGATACCGCTCGCGAAGGCGACACCAATAAAGAATTGGCGGTACCTCCGGAAGGAAACGGATGCTATGGGGGAGCGAGGGATTATGAGTATATATAAAAAAAATGGGAGTGTGGAAGTTGTCCTACTACAATGGGAATAAGTACTCCCAAGGTCGAAGGCTACCGGTACAGGCGATGTCTTGTTGAAAGACAATCGTCCAGCCGCCTTCGGTGTGGGGTCAGGTACGACGCGGGCCGCGAATAACTTGCGGATTTAAATCGCGAACGTTTTGAGGTTCGATGTCTAGCGCACCGGTCTCACCCTCTCCCCGCGGCCCCGGCACACACCGGATCTATAGATCCTTCGTGCCTCTTTTCTTTTTTAATGAAAAAAAAAATGATCGTGGGGCCTCTTGATCAGGGATCGGACACAGTTTAACCGTTATTCCTCTAATAATCCTGTAAAATGGTAATCCGATATGAAGAAACGAAACGGTGTTATGACAGACGTGGCAAGCGCGTGCATAAAACCAATCATATGGTTCTTTATGTTTTTGTTTTGATTAAAATATTCAATCTTGTTGCATGTTACTTTTTTATTGAGCAAAATTTAACAATGGAATCTCAGATCCGAGATGATCTTTTAAAAGTAATTTATATTCTTTATATATTTTCGAACATGTATGAGAAGGAAATCAATAATATTTTAATCTATCTTAAAACAGAATAGATTTTACTGACAGAATCTTGTCAACAATAATCAACAGAAAAACACGAAGAGAACGAAATCCATACAAAAATCCGACTTTTTACTCACCTTTATGATTTTAACATGTTTTAAACAAAATGTTCAACAAAAATAATGTAACATGTTAAATACACGCTCGATTTAATTAAACAAGCGATTAGGTAAGAAAAACAAATACATAGCTACATAAAAATCAACCAGTGTTTCTCAAACGAAATGTACAAAGTACAATATAATAATTCAAGGCTATCGCATGAATTCAATAAAACCCTATCAGCCTAAAGACTTATCTATTTTATTGCGATACAAAAAGGCCGTCTGTTGCATACACATTGATCGATTCTATTTATTGTAGGAGTACTTGTATGATTTCAAAAGTAATACTATTATTTCACCCGTCTCCTGTTGCTTGACATGGCAACTAATGAAACCGTTAGGGATTATCCGAAAGTCTTCACCAACATATAACGAAAATAAGTAAATTATTTAATTGTCTATTTTATTAATGGAATAAAATTCTTTTTTTATATAATATATAGAAAATTGACGACGTTCGCTAAATATGTAAACGAGTGACCGTAATAATATGAATGTTCTATAATACCAAATGGACAAACAGACAGAGGCGACGTTACTGAGCTGCGACGTCAATCCTCAGTGGCGCCATATACCCGAGATCTGGCCAAAAGAAAAACACACACGTAAAGAGTCGTAGGCGCATGTGCGATGTTACCTTTAAGAAAAAAAATACTAAAACACGATAACTGCGCCAAATTGCCTTCTCTACTACTTGGCAAAGGAATCTTTTTGTGAAATTCTCGCCATCAAACTTGGCAAGTTTTGTCATAAATCATAAACGCCTCTCGGAGTCTAACCTATTATGACTTTAAAATTATTAGTTTGTTATTAAACTGTACAGAAAACTAAAAGCGTTCTAGACTAATTTATCTAATAATAATTAAGCAAAATTTTAAGTGCATCGCTTGCGCTATTAGGTCATGAATACAGAATAAAAAGACAAACACACTCACTTCATCGTTTATATATATCTGTTAATAAACTCGTCTCGTCAAATTTTTACGGACCGCAGAGATATACTCGAATCGGACCTGATAGGTAGGCGCACGCGCTCTGTGTTTGTGGCGTGATTTTTTTTGTCATCTCCCAAACGAGAAAGGAGATTGACAGCCTTTAGAATAAAATAAAATCAATCTAAACGATGAAAAGCGTTCGCCTTAACGGGTAGCGGGCTGCGCGGGCGCGGCGTCGGACGTCGTAGCGCCTGGCCACTTTCACGGCGGCGGTGCGCGTGCGCCTGTATTTTAATGAGCGTTTACGTAAATTTTCACTCAAAACTAACAATTGACGCGTAAGTCGCGGTTTTGACGGAGACTCGAAGATTTCTCTGCGTTGCGAATGAAAAAATCTATATTTCTCGATGCGGGAATTTAATGGCGGGGCAAAACGACACAACGAATTTCAGCCCAACCCGACGACGACAAAGGGGAGATGATGCGACAGTCACCATTGCCACACTAATACAAACTCCTCGGGGACAAATCTATTTTGACAGTAGAAAGGAAAAATATGAAAATTAACGATATTTGGGGGAAACTACTTTCCGGATATTGGGAATGTTGGCGGAATACATTTCAATGGTGTTTAGAATTCGTCTGTCTGTCTGTCTGCGTGTCAACTCGTGAATCAGGCAAATAAAAAATTGGTATCTAAACAGTTCATACCCTCGAGTAACATGTCGGATAGATTTTATCCCTTTTCACTACTATTTCCTTTTTTTACACCATGTATGTAGCGTATGTGGATGATCGACCTAAACAGACCCGTCGAAGAGCATTATGGCCGTATCACGAGAGTGGTCACGGAGTCGATTGGTGCGTGTGCACCGCCGAGCCTGTGACTCCTGATGACGCTCGGACAGCATCCTACAATGTACATTTTGATAGGAGACCGCAACCTTGACAGAGATACGAATCGAAATCGGCAACGCGAAAGACGTCGTGACCGACAGCGTGACCGGTCGACGTAGGGGACGAAAGAATCGATTCGATGACCCCGTGCGGGCGGAGTCGCGAACGAAAGCCAGTATAGATCTGGCGTCAGGTCGTTTATTCGCCGATCACGAAAGAGCGAGGGCGAGAGCGACAAACTGACTATACCGACTACCGTGACCTACGTAAGCGGTAATGGTCGGTCGATGCGCGTTCAGCTGCACTGCCATGGGGCGGTATCAAACGCGCGAGGACACGACACGCCGTTGCGGAGGTGGACGCGCGAGTCGGGCGAAACTCGTCCGACGTCGATGAACGGATTTGAATGAACTTTTCCTTTTGTTGAGCAACCTATCGCGGGAACGTCGCCCAATACTTTTCGTATACAAGGTACGTAACATTCCGCTGCGCCGATGCGAGGTGGTATGCGATCTTGCAGTCTTTTTATTTCAGAGGTGCGCGCGCGCGAACGTCGGTTAGATTTCGAAATTAATAACTCGTCGTTGGATTCGCCCGTTTCGATCACGATCCCAATATCGATACTAACTTGGAAACAATCCCCGCTCCTTCGGAAGTAGACATACCGAGGGCTTCACACAGATAGGGCGTGAGTACAAAATCAATGCCAAATTGAATTTTTGAATAGTGTCTGCATGCACTTTATTTCTTCATCTAGTAATCACCTAAGATTAAAATTAATATGAATCTTTAATTTCATAATATCTGTGAAAATCGATATGAAATAACTTTATAATTTCTAAAGTGTAATATTATAATAATATATTATAGTAATATAAAACTATCTTGTTATTTATATTATAAAATAAGACGGCGATTAATTAAACATCAACATATTTTTGATGGAACATAATACTTACATATAATTTGCTAAAAACAAATTGAAATATAATGAACATAATTATTTTTGGAATAGGTTTAATATATTATATGATTTCCTTTTAGAAGTAATTTTAAGATTTGTATGAATATAAAAAATAATAAAAAATACGACTCCATTAATATATAAGAAAAGAGTCCCTATTTTTAAGCGACCGAATAATGAGACAACGTAAGAAATACGAGACCGATATTGCTTAGGTCTACTTCCTTTAAATCGGTTTATACCTCAACTTTTGATGCTAATTTAAATGAAGAAATATAAAATACTCATCGAATACTCGTTACAATACGTGATTGAGCACCTATTACAAACAAACTAAATTTCGCTTATCGAAAATAAGAAATACCATCCTTTTTTCATAGCTTTTACGTGTTTTTTTTTTCATTTTTTAACAGAACACTTCAACGTCGTGACAGAAGATGCAACGAAACTACACTGAATGTGATGAGTGCTAAATTGTCCCTTTTAGCACTCATTTACTGCGGCCGTTTTTGAGCGCGAGCCTGTGCGTCTTCCCTTTTTTATAGATCAATGAGTTACGCCTAGAGAATACAATCCCGAGCATGTTTACCAATCCCGGGATTACGGGATTTTTTATGCGTAATCCCGGGATTAGACTATGTGGTTTCTAATTGGGTTAAAATGAAAAAAACTTGGTAGTTTCTTAAAAAAATATTTTTAAAATCGTTAGCACAGCACAGATTACAATAAGTAAGTGGGTATACATATTATTAAGTAAGAAAATAGACAAAAAAACAAAACGATTGTTTATTGCAAAAAAATCAAAATCAACACAAAATCTATTTAGAATTTTGAAAATATAATCGCAAAAATATCAAGGCATCCAGTGTTTGACTTCCAAGCCTGCTTCGCAGTTTATTGCCAACATAAGCAGCAGCTGAAAACGCTCGCTCAGGTTCTACGCTGGTTGGAGGAATAGACATTAGATACTTATAGGCAGTTTCTAAGTAATATCCACGAACTCCTCCATTTTCGAACAGGCTCATTTCACGTCTAATACTATTTGTCATCCCCGATTCATTTTGTACTTGTATTTCAGGATCTGGGGATTTCATACTCTTGTCAATTTCCAGTTGTAACTTTTCCTTTAATGTCAATTGGGGCTGGGATGTTTCTGGCCTAAGCTCAACATCTGTTAGTGATTCTGACCTCTCTTCTTCTTCCGTGTCATCTCGACTATTAAGTCTTTTAACAATACTCTTTATTTGCTTTCTCAGTAAAGCCTGTGTGGGAACTGGAAATAAGTTGTGCCATTCCAATTCCGATAATAACTGATTTTCTTCATCTTTTCGTGGATTTTGTAAATAATTCAACACACCAGTTAAATTATCACTTCGTCGTTGCTTTATACGGTCTACTAAACATGTTTTAATTTTTTTGGCAAGTGCTGAGTTTTTGCTAGACAGTTGCTTTATAAGAAAGTTTAAAGCAGCATCAGCTGTGCATAAATTAGCATCTCGCCGACAGATTGCTTCTACTGTCAATTTAATTGGGGTCAGCACATCAACAATTTTATTTACCAATTCAAATTCAACATCTTCTAAACAAATTGGATGATTGAGATCTATAAGAGCTTTTTGAATGCAGCTTTTTAAAAGATAAAATCTCTCCAGCATTGTTAAAAGACTGTTCCACCTAGTTTTACAGTCCAAAAGAAGTGACAATTCCTTTCCATGTTCAATTTTCACGTATTTTTGTAGTACTGTTTCATTTTTCAATGGTGATCTTTTGAAATATATTACAACTTTGCGAACTTTCTCTATCAGCTCTTTAATGTTTTCATCTTGTGTTAACTCTGGTATGTGTTCTCGCGCAAGATCATTTTGTGACATTAAGATTAAACCTGATTCTGAACAGTCTAAGTCTTCTAAATGGTCATCATCATTATTGTCGTCCATATCATCTGAGGTAGGGCTATCTTGCAGATAATTATGTTTTTTGTAAAGTACATCACAGACAGCCAAATTGATACCATGTGCGAGACACAGTTGTTGTTCAGCGCAAACAAGCCGTCCCACCTTTATCATAACATTCGGTCCATCGGTTACAATAGCCACGATGTCAGTTTCCAGGGAAATATCAAATTTACTTAGACGCTCGTTCAATATACGAAGACAATTTTCAGCTGTCATATTTCCATAAATAGGTACAAGACCTAAGTTCCAAAATTTCTTATATGAATGAACATTGAGAGCCATGTATCGTTTATTAGACATTGAAGTCCACTCGTCGAAAGATAAACTAAATCTTTCACCTGCACTTTTCAAATGTTTCAATTCTGAAGTTACTTGCTTTTTATTTTTCACTGTAATTCATAACGCGTTTTGAATGGTGACGGCTGACTTTGGTAAATCCGTATATTTTGCCAAAAGCAATTTTCTCAAATTATCTGAAGTTATGAATACACTGAACGGAAATCCATCTAATGCGATCATTCTTGCTAAAACATCATCTAGGTTATCGTCGTCACTTTTAGTTTTAGTAAAATAATCATCTAACTTTCGTTTGGCTGGCGGCGGTGCTGTGTTCAGATTTTCAGTATCTTGACTTGTTGAAGCTGATATAACCTTAATGTTATGTTTTGTTGACAAATGTGTATGCAATCCCTTAGTCGATCCACCCAAAGTCTTGAGAATAGATGGGCATCGCTTACATTTAGCACTATTTCCATCCTTTGCTACTAAAAAGTAACTCCACACTGACATCATATCACTGTCTTTTTTATGTTTAACAAAGTCTCCCGCCATACTTAATTTCAGATAATCTTAAACTTAAATGACGTATACTTATAAGTCCGTATAACGTAACCTACGTAATCTCGTTACTGGCAGAGGGGCAGAACAATGAATGAAAAAATAAACCCAGATTGCCGTATTTATAATCTCGTACAGGGAATCCCCGACGGGAAATACCCCGTAACAATATTATGATATGAGGTGATCGGGTGATTCCCCTGTTGGATCGTTGAGGAATTACCTTAAGAGTATTGTATTGAAGTATTCCGACCGAGGACTTTATTTCTAAGTTCTACGACAGGGCTGTATCTGTGTAGTATGTAGGTATCGTACGGCGTATATGAGGATGTTTTTATCGTTATATAATATATGCAATTTAAATCATCTAGGTAAAGTCAAGGCGCACGCGCAACGGACTACGGAACGCAAACTAGACGTGTTTTTGGCGATCTCGAAAATCCCGGGATAAGCCAAGTACAATCGCGGGATTTTCGGGACCAGATAACGGCCGGGATCCCGGGATCCCGAGATTCGGGATCCCGGGATTGTATTCTCTAGTTACGCTCTATCTATTGGACTACAACAAAATATAAATCTATTTACACGTTGCGACAATGTCTCTTTGTTGCTTCATCGGAGTTCAGTACATGAACGTAATGATTCGCCACATAGAGGAATATGTGTTTAGTCAGTGTTTTAACTCCGTACGAGTTCCACGCGTAGTTAAGTGCGCCTCTCTAATAATAGAAAATATATAATAGTGAACATAAACTTTATTTAGTTTCATTTAACAAAGCCCCCAAATAACCTACACTATCTGCATGAAGCCCTCGATATACGGGCCGCGCCTTCCGCTTCCGGAAAATACCAACAAGAAACAACCCCGCACGAACGCCATCTGTGGAATGAACAATATAAACGTCCGCGGTCGGCGAACTCCTGACGCTGAGCAATAGCGTAGTTTACTGATATTTAATCAATATTATATCTGTTGACGAATCGTGTGATCTGACTTGACGTAGTGACTTGAGTTAAATCAAAATTAAAATCGATCAAAAAAAAATCGATGATCTGTAAGCCCTCAGAAATTCTATGCCGTCGCTTTCCTTCAAAAAAAAAAAGACAAACGTAACGACTAACTCTACATGGCGCTAGTACACAATGACGTCATCGAATACTAGTTCATTCTCTTTTAAGCAGTTTAACCAAGTCATAAATTACTCAGGTATTTTTAAAGTTATTAAAAAAAAAACGGTTTGACTGTACTAGTAAAGTACCGTAATGACATTTCAAATTTACACAAAAAAAAAATCGTTTGTCGACGCTTCTATCCTGTTTTCAGATATATGAACCGATTTGAGAAAATTGTCATGAATTTCTCTATTAAATAAAAAATCGAATAGAATAAGAGGCATGCACTAATATGCCTCTTATTTTATTCGATGAATTGGCGCTCTTAAATTGTATTCGTGTATACCTGTTACGTGCATTCATTTAGCAGATACCTTTTGCAATAAGCGGATCTAAATTTTATTATAAAAATTTAAACAGCTGGTACGTGGCGAAAAGAAAAAAACGTCCATCTTTAATTTGCTCACAATTTAAAAAAAAAAGTAGCGCAAAAAATCTAAATTTTGTCAATTCATTTGGCATATTTTTCAGGGCTCGCGTCCGAATACAGGAGCCGATACGCGGATTCGGTTTATAAAAGCCACAATTTGAGCATGCGCGATGCGCGCCCGCGCCGTCGCCCCACATTCGGGACAATCAACCTATTATTAGCCGCGCGATAGCTGCGCGCGCGTCGCGATAATAACGTGAATCCAGTTTTCGACGCATGCGTACGGCGAGCTCGTAAGGGAGAGTTACAATAAACAGACATACGTAGCGACACGCCATAAACAAGTTTCAACAGGCGAACGTTTCAAAATCAGTATTCAAATATAAATTTTAACTATTTAAAATGACATTTACTTTAACCTAATCAGTTATTTTTATGATTTAATTACAAATGTATGATTTACAGATTTTTCCTATACTTGTAGTATAAGACGGCATTATTTGCCAAATTTCATAGTTCTAAGTCAACTTAAAATACCCTATAAATTTTGATTCCCTTGAAAGTGTCAAATTATACGTTTTTTGCGGCATAAACTGCTGTATCTTTTTTTCACGTTAACTCAGAATTATGATATTTTCACAACTTCAAGGGATTGGAAACTTGACTATACGGTTTTAATTTCAACTGGATACCTCCACGCGTTTCCGAGATATAGGGTCTTAACAGACAGACGGACCGACGGACGGACGGAAAACAAAGTGATCCTATAAGCATAAGGGTTCCATTTTCTCTTTTGTAATACGGAACCCAAAAAAAAAACTGGTGACAAGACTAAAAAGTACTCATTCGTGTCATAGAACAAATTTTCTAGATGCCTTTTAGAAGCATCTAGATGACGGATCACGAGAATTGATTTATTATATTCTAAATTGACTATACACATAACTAGAACTTTTACCAACTCCCACACATTCAGCTCCCGACCTCACTGCCAATCTACTATAATATGACAATCTATTGAAATACTATCTTTTAAACGTCTCTAAAAACAAGTCGTCAGCAAAGCGACGCCGCCCCCTCGATCACGAAAACAATGAAATAAAATAAGAAGTAACCTTCCAGATAAATTTTATGCGGCTTTTTAATACACAAATGCTACGAGAGCGTCGCCCGCGCCGCCCGTAAACTCGTTTTCAATGCAATTTCGTAATAAACTACCGTTTATGCGACGGCAATTGGACTGTTTTATTTTTGAAATGTCCGCTTCTCTCGTCAAACATGTTGACGGTACGCCCTTCTCGTCTTACGTACGCCTTACACGCTAAAGGACACGACACTTTTTAGTGTCACATCCCTAATAGCACGTAAACAAAGAATCAACGACAACGCCGCCAACGGAGAACGCCCGAATATACAAAACCGGCTAAGACGCGTTCTCCTTGTTTCTTAGTCTATATATACAGCTCGAAACATTGAAAAAAAAATATTTATGCATTCCCTTCGTGAACCTTTTCCTCGTCAAATCCTTTATCGTTCTTCGTCAAAGATTTTTTTTTTGATATTTGCCACGTCCACAGAAAAGCATTCAACATTCTTATCTAGTTCATGTACGAACTCAGGCGAGAGATCTTCACTCAAAAACATTTCGCTCATATAAAATATGACCATTTGAACAAATTCTTTTACATATACATAAAGTACATCAATTTTCTATCATAGAGGTGATCTACTCTTTGATATTTATGATAATATCCCACGAATCGACTATTCTTCAATGTGAACTTTCAGCATGGACCTCTCCCTTACTATCGATAGAAACGCTTCGAACAGATATGAGTATGAACCGTGGACCCGATTGATTAAGACACGGCCGTCGCACAGCGATCCGGTTTTCAGAGACCCGCCCGCGAATTAAAAAAAAAAAACCACGCCAAGGGCACGACCCCTCGACACTTATCCGACCGGCGGACCTAGGCTGAACCGCTTTCGATCAGCGCTATGGGGAATATCACCATAGCGACAGAAACGGAAACGGCGCGTGAACAGCCTACACCCTTCCGCCCCCTCCCCACTTACCCACCAACTGTCGCCCGCTGGATGCGCGACTCGCTCTTGACGGTTCCAACGACCTCGCGGACGTACCATGTGGGGGGGGGGCCCCGCACAGGCGGACGACATTCGCCACCGGCCGTTATATATAAACGCGTAAACTGCGTCGCCGGGTGACCCGCGAGATACGGCACAGCGCCCGATTATTTTTGAAGATAGCGCGCCGCGTTGACGGAGCTGGATGCGCACGCGCGATATTAAGTCAAGAAATAATCGCCGCTTGATCAGTGTCCGAATCCCCGGTCCGTACCTGTTGTCCGAATACGAAAATGCTAACGTTATAGAGATATTGCCATGCAAAAATTAACCGTTACCCGCACGCTTCGCTGAACTAGAAATTTAGCAAATGTTTGTTTTCTCTTATGTGAATACAAATATACCCACGGTTTTTACACTACCCCCTCCATACACACACATTCACACATGCACGTACGTACGCACGCGCATACACAACTACGTAGACACAAATGAATATATGTATGTTGTTACCATATACCGATTTTCAATAAAATCAGTCCAACCATTCTAAAGTTATAAAATGATATACAGACAACTAGGCGTAATAACAGAAAGACAAAAAAAATTTAAGAATGGTACAATTGCGGCCAGTGAACCATACAAACAATTGTACATACAAACAAAATCAACAGATTTATATAGAAGTAGATATAGATATACCTTTTGCATCACATGAGGTTGATAATGATGCAATGAATTTAGTTATTTGCTCATACACAAATTAAAAGCAACAAATCACATAAGACAAGGAAGGCATTGAATTGTTAATATGGTCTGCGGCTTACGTAATCTCATAATTTCGGCATGTCCTCATGTCAGACGCGCAGGAGTTTTTTTCCTGTCTCATAACGAGAACATATTTTTTAAGCCAATTCCATATTCACATAGCATGCAGACTTAGTGTTAAATTCAACCATTATCCACCATATGTTAAAAATTACAAAATGTGTATTACATCTTACAGTTTTTAATCACCAACTACTGAACATCTTAAACAATTCATTTTTAATGACATTTCATAAAAAAACAAGTTTACTAGCTGGTTTCTTATTTAAATAAAGCTGAATTATTAAAGATATTTTTGGTAGACTTTTTGATTTGACAAGTAATGATGAAATGGTTTACGGTGATATATAGAAATAGGACTCAACTACGAGATCACTATTGGCATGACCATCAAAGTTCTGCTAATAAAATGATGTGCCAAAGGATATTTTAGTATTGAAGTGGGTAACTTGTTTGACGGCTTTTGATGTACAATACATATGGGTATGTATAACACCAACCTTGAAAATCAACGAATGAGCGATCTATTGTAGAAAAAAAAAAACCTTAGTAGCGATCACTACATAATGTGTAACAGAATACTTCCAAGGAAAGAAGTAGATGTGATGCTGTGAAAATGGCTCTGCAGCTACCAAAAATTTTTGGCTCTTCACCTCTTTTTATTGATGATATCAATTAAAGTTCATTACATATTAAATCTGATGAAAAATAAAGGATTATTATGATGGACTGGTAAACCTTTTAAGTTCTACTTCTTGCATATTGGTGCTGAAATTTTAGTATTTAACAAGTCGCTACTAATTGTAGTCAAAAAATAAATTGTAATGAAAAATGAAACAAGAACAGGGGGCCAGCATCAGATTTATAATAGAAAATCATAATTCAAGAAGAGCCAGGGGCGAAAAAACAACATTCTGTTTGACACAGGACCGATCTGTGTATTCAAAAACTAGCACACAAATCAATCAAATTAGCTACCGATGGAGGCTTTTGTTTTTATGGTATTCAATTGGCGTATGTAAATTGGCGGTGACGTGACGCCGGCAAGGCCACCGCCATCACAATCGGGCCCGCGCCGGAGCGGCACGCGCGCAGGCGCGCTCAGCGAAGTGCGCAATTAAACAATATGAATTAAACATGACGTTACACATGCTGATAAGTTGTTGTATTATTTTATTAATTTTTGTTTAACCATTTTTGAACTCAAAACAACTTGATCTTAACAATATAGTAAAATACAATAGAAAATGTTATAGACTTTAATTTACAATAATTATGATTTTAAAAAGCATTTAAATGATTAAATGATGTATTTTAAAAAGATCAAAATAGACAATGAGAGATCGGCATTTAATCTAACATGAACAAAGCAGTCACACCCCCCGACAGATCACAAAAAAATATGATAAAATAATCTGACACGCACCATGCATGAATACAGAATTTGACGAGCCACCATAGAAGAGACTCGTTATGCATGCAAATCACACAAATATTAAAGGGGAAGAATCCATAATATCAAAGCTGATAATTAGAGTTGCAATAAACGTCACTGTGACGAAACCTTCACAGACTTACCTACACAATTAAACAACTGTACAAATATGATGAAATGATATTAATACAAAATATATTATCAGTCATTTTTTAACTATAATGGCTGTTTTAACAAGATTTTAACAAAGCTATACATGAATATATAATACACAAACACACCAACAGTATGTGAATGTTGAACATTTTTTGTATATAATTTAAGATCATCTTTAACTATAGCAAAATTGAAATTGAGACTACTATTTTGAAGCAGGATTTTTATTGGATTTTTTAAAATTGAAATTTAAAGGAGTATTATAGTATTAATACTTCTATTAAAAAGAAAATTATGTATTTGAATATTGGTGAAAGTATAATTTGCATTTTCCTCAGTAAAATAAATAGTTACGTTTAAATAATGAAAATTTGGCCACTCACTTTTATAAATTAAACAAATAAAATAGCTGTTGCATACGCTTACAATTTAAATGTTGGTCGAATACAGCAATACATTGAAATTGATAAGACTTCCTATATATTTTAAAAATCCGTTTAAAATTAACTAATGTGTCTGTTACTGACATACATAAATATTGAATAGCTGGTAAGCTTTTAAAACAATCTAGCATTAAAGAATGCTTTTACTAAATTATGTTTCGTTAAAAATTATTCTATCGTTCCGACAAGAAAGTGATGTGTTGTCCGGCTCATATTCCACCCAAGGAGAAGACAGTCAAAGCGAAACATACGAGAGTACGTATATAGGGGGAGTGGTTTACAACATGGCAAGGCTAAAATAGAACTATATGTTTTATGAACGCTTCCTAAGTTTAACATTCAGAAGTATTTAGATCTATACAAAATCAAATTACTTCCTAAAATGTAAATAAGGTATTCGAACTTTAAAACGTTAACCCCTTTTCATCGGTAATATCTTATAGAATCGATTGCGAGAAAGCTAGTTAAAACGCGTTCGTCGATAACAGCAAGTTTTGCCACAATCTTAAGCCTTGTTTGTCCCGACGACGGCGAATTGCGCAGCAACAGTTGCGCGTTCCGACACAGCTGCGTAAACATCGCACTCTTATTCCGCATGCGCACACCGCGTCCTTCTTTACGCAGTTGAATCGATTGTATCCAATCAACATCTTCACAACCACACAGCGTCACTAATTTTCGCTTGTGACGTTTGCAAAGATGTGTTCCGTTCGCTTCTTACAAAAGACATATTAATACAGGGCCAGGATACATTTCCTGATTGAATCGATATCCTGATGCTATGTTTTTTTAAACAATGTGAAATTGAATATGACTGCACTGACACTATACTTCAAAATATCCAATTCGAAAGGAATTTGACATGGACACAATTTGTGTTTATTTTGTCTGTATATAAATCTTTGAAAGCAATAATTTATCCATATTCATTTGAAATTTTAAATAATTTATTCTTTTAGTAAGTTTCATTGTAGTTAAAATTGCAACGGCATAAACACAATCGGCAAAAGAAACAAACAGGTATAGTATGTCGATATTAAGAAACGCACACAAGCTCCGGTTTCTGATCTGAGCTGAGTGATCACATGGGGAGATAGAGTATAATTATGTAATTCTTTAATGTTTTAATTTATTCGAACAGTTAAAATTGTAGAAAATTGTGTTTATATACATATATATATGGATGTGTATATGTATGTATATATATTTATATTCGATAATATTTTGAAAAAAAGAGAACAGCCCTAATAAAATGCCTTCCACATAAAAGCAGGGTAGTCAAAGCGAAAACATTGGAGAATACACATGGTGTGGTATCTGGTAAGTTTCATGAAAACTCGCCAAATTTATAACATTGGGAAGTTAAATTACATTGTTATTACTAATACAGCAAAGGGTACTAAAATGCATGAAAAAAAAAAACTACACTATCCAAGGTGAAACCGGATGAAAGATGCAACAGTTCACGACATGTTAAGTCATGGTGATTACCAGTATTGAACTGATAAGGTCCATACTGAATATGAAGTCACGACTTAAACAGAGTCTGCGTGTTGATACATGTTATCTAGGCTCAGTTGATTGTTGTATGAATCGTTCAATGACACTCGAGGCTTACAAGATATCGATTTTGTCGAAGACACAAACAAAAGTTTTGAAACTAAAACCAGACTATGAAAAAAAGGTTTTCTTCACTATTTTTTAAAGAAAGTCATGGATACCAAATCGTAAAGCCATAGCCGGTATTCAGTCTTGACATGTATTGTTTCATGACATTTCTTTTTATACAAAGATTTAATTTAATACAAACTTTTATAAATAGTTTAGATATTATGAGAGATTGCAAACATATATTCTAGCATAGCATAAATTTAGTGTTAAAGGCATGATTGGGTAAGACATATTTTTTCAACATAATTGTTACATACACATTTAAAAATTATAACTTATTAGATGAGGCCCCTTATCATCCAATAAATTATACTTATTAAGTGAAAAAAAATTGAATATAAGCAGAATAGGACAGAGTGAAAATTGAAAATAATTTCTTAAAAACATGATTTCAGTTAACAGTTTATTGACATATTCCCTGTGGATTTCCGATACGTCCGATTAAATCCCACTGGTGTTTATCAAAACTAGATTATTTTTAAAAATTACTGATAAATATCCATATACTTATTAGTAATTTTCAATACAATTTCAATGAAATTCTATAATATGGTGGTACAATTTAATACTGAGGTTCTAAAAAGCAAAAAAGAACAAACACATGCACCTCCATTAATGTCAAAATCATAACTCTGCTTTTTCACAGTTGGACATTGCATAATGCCCAACCGTATACGCTATACTATGCAACACCATATGCCCAAAATAACAAACTCCGAGGAGTCACACAATGCACTGCCAGTCTCCTGCGTGAGGCTTTGTATTGACTAACGTTGACATACTAATAGTACTGTAATACTTTAGTTGCACACACCTGCACCCTCATGGATGTGGAAAAAATATGTATTGTTGTAATAAATCGTCGCATAGTGCTGATGCTCTTAACCTACCCTCACTCTGAAATAATGTCACTCTGTGACAATAACAAAATCTATTGGTCTAAAATCCGAATCTAAATCGACACCCATCAGGTTGATAAGAGAATCAAACTTATTTTATAATAAATTTCGTCTATTAGGAAATATATTAAAAATGGGTAGACAACAAAAATCCTGGACAGAATATTTTTAATTATTTTTTAAAAAATGATTTTTCATAAAATGTTGCAAAATGAAGATAATAATAAAATTTTATACTGGACTTAATATATAAAACATATAGAATGTGCAGACATAGGGTAGACTATTTATTTGGACGAACTACTGGGTAGAGAGGTATAAACAGATTCGATAATAGAAAAAAATTTATATCAGCATAAGCGCTGTTTTATTCTGAACACAATGATATAGGGTAGACTGCATAAAATTCGGTCCTAATAGGGGTATACAAATTTTAAAGACTTCAATATCAACACGTCCGGAAATGAGTGACAGAGAGATCCGAGGTAAGTATACCGTGTGATAATAAAGAACCGAACATTGCTGTTGTGTCTGATGGGATCGTGAATATAAGTGCGCATGCTCAGTATGTGGAGAGTAGAGGTACCCCTGCTACCCTCCATATTGTAAACAGTACACGTTATTTTGGAGTAGCTAATGACTTGATGATATTATGGATGCTATACACCCAATGAAAAAACAGGTCCATTACAAGATCACCCTTGTGTCCGTTTATCAATCTATTACAACCCATTTTCCTAGAATGTTTAAGACAAAAAAGTTGCAATTTTTATATATATATATAGTTAGCACACCAATCATAAACATATAATGTAAATAAGAAAATTTTGATTTAGGCAAGCCCATTGGAATATTTAAAAAAACCTTGTCAAGCTATAACAATTTAACTTGTATACAATTTAAGGGATTTTCTTTGAAAAAACAAATATATTTTTTTGTCTTAAAAAGTATACCTAATTCGAGAAATGTTAATGAAAATACATGAAAATAGTAAATTCTTCCTTATATTTAAGCTACTACACCTAAAATATAGATTATAAATATGGAATATATGGCATCTATCATAGTTCACAATCCTATCCATGAATACATAGTTCGAAATCCTAAATGAAAATCTCATGTACAAATTTTCCATGTGTGTATAGAAGTTGAAATACTGCTTAATAAAATAGGTGTATAGTCTTGGTATTCTGAATAGTAATGCTAAAGTGCAAGGTCATCACAGTTTATTACTTAGAAATGAACAAGTATGAACTCCTATTTCTTTTCATAGCACTTTCGAGAAGCATGCAAAGAGGTGTGCAAGCCACCATAGAGAAGATAGTCACTGCCGCCAGTGGACACTCACAAGCTCAGAGGAGTCACCAGTGTATTGCCAGTCACCTGGTTTGGGAATAGAACATGTGACGCAGTATAGATTGGACTGATAGAGAAATGGGGTGATGAAAGGGCTTTCTGTTTTAATCGAATTTTATATTTTCTAATACTACAGTCATGATCTGTCGTAATGACATCGAAGGGACTATTCATATTTAGTTGTGAAAAACCGATAGTTATAACAACCTGTGATGTTTTCACCACTCATTTTCCCACCGACAATGCCGTGCAGAGCCATCTTCACCATAGCGTTAGGAAAAATTGTTTGCTTTTTGTTAAAACCATTGGTTCATTTATTGGCACCTTATTTGCCCTTTGATATTTAAACCAATTTAACAAAGCTTCCTCAATCTTTGTACTTCGTTGTTATGACTCATTTCAATTTCAAAAAATTATTTTCATAAAGAGTTTGAACTTTTTCTCCCTCTTTCCAAATGGTTGAAATTGTTGAATATGATACACCATATTCTTTTGCTAAGTCTTTGATTGAAATTTTCCTCTCTACCTTTGAAATAATATGCGAATTTTCTTCGATATTAATTTGTTTTCTTTTTGTTTACGACATGTTAAAAGTTTTAAAATTAAGTCAACAATATGTTTAGGTGCATCTTGTTTAGAGATAATAAACAAACTAATTGAAGAGATATGGAGAAGCGGGCCTTCTGAACGTGTTTTGTTTCTAAAAAATTACAAAACACCCTAAACTCGACAGGTTATGTTTACTTTTACGATAATAGCCATTGACCATTATACTGTGCCTATTCAAAGTGTTTACAGTACAGGTGAACTGGTCCTTCTGCAGATATAATTCTTCGAAAACATTAGTCAAATGTGGTTGCTTAATGCGGGTATGTTATAGTAAGTAATGCCACAAAAAGCAATATTTAATAAGGCAGTCATATAGCATTCAGCCGGGACTTCTGATTTTGGTTAATATAACCAAACGATGTCGCTATAAACATTTTTAATTATGGCAAAGTTGTACATTTTCTAAACAGTCTATTATATAACCAATTATGATTGTAACTAAGATGCAACTGAAGATATATATGGTAAATTTTAATCTGACACTTCTATTTTATTCCGTGTATTATAATTCATCATATCACAACATCACAACTACCTCGAGGCCTCAGCCATAGATGAACTCAAAACTTTATCTCCACTTGGTATGGCAAAATGGAACTGCATACTCTTTTGAGAAACACTCATATCAAACAAGAATAAATGTTGTATTCATAAATTTAAAGTAATATTCAGCATGTAATACAAATTAATACAAAATTTAAATTAGGCTATAATACTAAGCTATACCCATTAAAAAAAAAAACAATAAAATGAATTCTAATTAAAATATTGAAAAGTTATCCAAGTCAAAAAAAATATAAGATCGCAGTTAAACTCCGTTTGAAATTCGTATCCTGCTATCAAATTGGATTATCTTGACCTTTTTTTTCATGTTGTGAACCACTCCGGAACAAGGTACATGATAAGCCGTAAAAACGTAACATATCACTGATAAACTGAATTCATAAGACAGTTTTGAAATGCTTCAGAGACAAACCAAAAAGGCATCAGATATTAATACAATATATCTATATGTCGTGTCAAACCTTTACTGGGAAAAATTGAAAAAAAAATTGAAAAAAGAAAATATATTGCAATTTTATATAGAACTCTCATTAGGTCCTTATTATACTTAAAACAAGATGGAAATCACATGTATAAAATTTACATATCTGGCTTGTAATTTAAAAGATGGTTACCAAATGAAACAATAAATAATGCAATCTATTCACAATAATGCCACTATTGTTTTTGTGTAAATGTCATTTAATATTTTAAGAGCTAATAGCATTTACATTTGATTTGTATTTGGTTTGCATTTTATATAGCAACACCACATGACACATATTATATGGTAGGGTTACTTTGTAACAATTTATCATATTGAATTAACCAATATGATAAATGAAAATTCTGTGTTATACATGTAATATTTTCAGTTCAAATATATATACATATTTGAAATCTATATATACACTAAAAATAAATAGAAACCATTGCTATGATTAAAATAACTATAACATCATCATAAAGTTATGCAATGACAGTCAAGTCTCAACAATGTTGTTAACTTTGATAGTTTATTCTGGAAGTTTTTTTTAAATAAAATCCTCATTATAAACTATTAGGTTGCTTTCCAATACAATATACAAATGAAAAACTAATAGTTAAATAACGGTAAAGCCAAGATCTAGAGACAAAGAGAAACTTTCACGTAACTCCAAGCAATATGGTAGCTTCCCTACGCAATTAACCACACAAGTTTTGCGTCTCCATATAGGCAACGCAACACACTTCCAAATATGCTAATCCAAGGCAAATAAAGATGATTTCGCTTAAGAAACACTGGTTGACCCAAAAAAACCGGTTGTACACTTCGAGGTTATATGTATACTCTTTGTCAAGGTGATGCGTATTTTTGAGATGTATTCAGTATTTTTCGTAAAATTCTCGATCAATCCATACGATATCAACTCACCCGGATGCTACCGTACTGTTCTCTTACATAGAAACTCCTTATGATATGTTTAAATATAATCCACTAACGATGAAACAAAAATTGACCAACGCTTGACAGATGACTGGATGTCCGAGGAAAGATGGCGGCCATAAAACTAGAAACAGTATTATGAAAATTACCCGAAAAATTGGGTAAGAGAATAAGATATTTGCTACATGTATTTTATTTTTTATAAACTGTGAGGATCAAATAAAAGTTGACTCAGTTACAATATGAAAATTTCCCTATGAAAGAAAAATGGTTGAAATATAATTCTGTGTAAATTAATAACCAATTTTAAAACAAATGAAATTCATTAAAAAATTAATAATACTATTAAATCCTTAAGAAAACAACGGAAAACTCAACAAATATTAAGGAAATCCAAACAAAAATGCGACAACACTGAATATTACCCACAAATTACGTCATTTAAGCGGGAATCTCAAATCTACCCGAAAGCAAAAAAGAAGCAATCGTTATAATCGTGTACCTGAAACAACAAATTGTAAATGTAAAAAAAAATAATCGCACTCACCTCATATATGTTTCTTAAGATCCAGTAATTTCTTTATCAGGCAGCTCCGAATAAAATACACGAAAGTTCAAAGAGACGCGCTGTTGCCAAATTGTTATTGCGTCAGAAATAAAGTGTCAAAAATTTATGTACAAACAGATTTGGTTTACAAAAAAAATAATCACATAACTTAATAAACAGACTAGAACTTTTTATTTGCACTTAGAAATACAGCACTCTAATATTATCCACGGTAAAAAACGGCAACGTCGCCTTTATCACGTACGCACTACCAAACAAAGAAATCGTAAACAATATCTACAATTAATCGAATATCACCAAATAATAATATTAGAACAGTCACTAAATGTCAATTAATGTTAAGTTTAAGTGAGAAAAATGTCAATTTATTTGTTACAAGTGATTTACATAAGCTTCGCGTTATGGATAATACATTATCGTAATTTGTAAACAAGTACTATTCTGACTGTTCCAATGTTGCTAGTTGCTAGAATGAAATTGAAGGACATCTAATTTGCATTGACACGGAAGTAATGGTAGAAAAAATGATTACAATTTAATAATGTGGGTGAAATAACTATGCACATTATGCATTTTTGCAATGAGACGATAAGAAGGAAAAGATGATATTTTCTTGAACGCACCATATAACTCAATTTTAATATGTGTAAAATTGATTTTTATAAAGTAATTTCACATTTCAGTTCTACTCTTGACTCCTATGCTGATTCATCCGCTAAACCTGATTTCGATTCTTTGTTTCTGTGGTAACTAGACTACTGCTCTCTATCCTGATTCTTATTTGGCTTATAGTTTTTATTAAAGTTCCATATTCGGCTCCAGTTTTGATTATGATCTGACTAACATTCCTGGAAAGTATTTGTCATCAACGTGCTACCATTTCGATTATTAGATTTTCTCGTACAATTAACTTTCAAACATAATTTAAAAGCGCGTGTCAGTTTTTTGCGCGCAAATGGATTTTACTAAAAACAACTTCCTTGGGATATATACCATAGATGGAGATAAATAAACATACCTCTTATGATACTGAAAACATGTGGATATTTGTATTGATATTTATTTATATTGCTTTGATAAAATATACTACGCAAATCATGTTACATAATAAAACTTTGAAATTCTAAAACTCTCCATAAATTGTTTGGCAACAATGGTAATTCTATTTAAAGCCACAATCACCGAAAGCTTAACTTATCTACGTTAAAATTAAAATATTCATAAATCTTTAATGGAAAAAAATACACGCGTTCGATATAATCTGCGTGAACATGTTGCGCAGAGGGAAAACATAACTACTTTACTTTTTATTAACACTATAAGACTTTAACCTGTCAAGTTATATACAAAAATTGATTCATAAAGAGTAAACTTCAATAAAGATTGTTTAGCTACAAATACTTTAAACGTGTTACATATTAGCAAAATGTTTAATGTTTTAAATTATCATAATAAAGATTTAAGGCAAACTTTAAGCTAAACCTTTAGATTATATTTAATGCCGACAAAAGCTTTAACTTTTAACTAAAGCCGAGACATTTTAACTT
This sequence comes from Eumeta japonica, assembly GCA_005406025.1. NCBI lineage: Eukaryota > Metazoa > Arthropoda > Insecta > Lepidoptera > Psychidae > Eumeta > Eumeta japonica. The sequence continues at coordinate 82,616 of BGZK01000936.1, forward strand.
TTATATTGCGTTTTGAAAAAAATTAAAATTTATTTTCTACCTGAAGAGATATATATTTGTTATTATAGCAACACTATGTTCTTATCATGGTGTTGTTCCTTTTAAATTAACAGCATAAATGAGTATGTTTAAAAACATTTATTAAAAGTATTTATCACAGGTTTGTGACAATAAGAAGCTACGTAAAACTTTTATCACTACTCATGACTGAAATAAAGTATTCAATATAACATGTTTCATCTCAATTTTTTCCATTTCATTGTACCGAATTCGAATGTTTGTAGCACTGACATTGTTACGATTGATCTTTTAAAAATTGCCTCTCACACGTTATTTTCTAACATTTAGCTGGTGTTTAAACAAGCGGGTAAAACTAAAAAAAAAATGACTTTTTAGTAACGTTGTGGAATGAATAAAATGGATTCACTATATGTAATTATCACGTACTTTATTATATAAACTATAAGACTACCTCAAACAAGGATAGGCACTATAGGGATCACAGATTTCAAAAGCGGGACCGAGAAAAGAAGCATGGTTGACAGCGCGATTGATGAATATAAAGTACGAAGTAATTCATTCCATATCCACGCGGACGTTTGAAAATTAATCTTATGTAAATAAGACAGAATTAAGTTACCAATCAAACCAACATTAATTCTCTTTGTAGATTGTAATAAGACAATTAATTACGCGAAATGAATACTAATATTTTCGTGAATGGCAATTGTTAAAACGTCGATATGCGTTTCGGAGTTATAAAACCATGCATGATGTGCTACGTAGAACGTCTGTGAGAATAAATAATTACCGTATTAATACGGTAATAGAATTTTACTTTTAAGCTATTCAGTATTTTCTTCCGTTCCGAAATCTTATTTGGGTATCATTCAGAAAATGTCTGAATTATCTATAAAATAACTTTCATATATTCTTAACTACTCTAACAAAGACTGTTTACATCAAAGATAGGACTATTCCTATATATTTAACGTAATCAACTGTAACTTTTTTATTCGTTCACTATGGTTTTTTTTTTTATAGTACGCGCCAAACGTTAAAACTTTACGAGCGCTGATTGAAGTAAAGAATGATATAAAGAGCAGCGACACAATAAAAACTTCCCCAAGTATTGTGAAAACTACATAGCTTCATATAATTATCGTAGTTACAGTAATTAATATGAGTATACATACTCATAGTTTTCCCCGTGCTTTCTATTTTTTTATACCATAGTCGAGAGGCAAACGAACAGTCGACACACTGTAGATGGTGAAACCCGCCCATGGACACTAGCAAGCGCAGAGACACCAATGCCTTGCCGGCCTTTCGGGAAGTAGGATGTTTAATGGAGTGAGCGGTATTGGATAGATGGAAGGGAGAGAGGGGAGTGGGCCACTGGAACTCGCACTCACTGAACGAAATTCAACAGTCAAATGGTAGTAAACTATTCTATGGATGTGGTATTTCACCGGCCGAACGGGCCCGTTTTTGCGTTACAGCCAAGTTGACCATAGTATGGCACTACTTTCACGTTAGAGCGATCATCGGCTCCCACCGATCATTCGTCTAACGTTCGTATGCGCGAACGTTATATATGCACTCACGCGTCTATTGTGCCATTTTCTATGAGAACAATTTGAAACTGAAACCCTATAATAGCCTGATATTACAATAGGCATCGTTCATAAATACGGGCGTTTGTCTGCTCTATATATGATTTGATGATGTAGCGTGTAGCCTAGTTTAATCAGATCGCGTTGAAGTTTCATGGGCTCTCACGGCGCAGTATCGGTGACGATATCGGCGTAGCGGTCGACGATATAGTCCCAAGCACTTATCCCGACGACGTTACCGGCACACCTATCCCACGGACGGTCGCATATTTCCGACACCATCAGTTTTATAATTGAACTGTATAACTCAAATTGGTTTGCTGGTGGATATACAATTTTTTTATTTATACTAATCATTTTCAATTGAGTTACGGCCCAGTCCCGTATATGATGGTTTATTCTTCGTTTACGCATGCGAGTACATTAATTGGGTATATCGATTTTAAGCTCTTACGCTTGTAAATATTTAAGATGCACAAGGACGTGTATTATGGTATATGTTTTTCGATTTTCCAAATATATTATTTCTATTTCAGTTCTCTAAGAACGTATTGCGCACGTTTTCTTGGGAGGGAATGTGAGTAAGATTTCTGAAAACAAATGGCAGGACTAAAAATAAAATTTACTTAGAAAAACAAAACATTTCCGACATAATATATTTAATAATTTTAACAAAATAATATGTTCATCTGATTTAGCTAAATTTGAAATGTAATAATTAAAAATATTACTTGAAGTCAATGTACACAACAAATATTGCCAAATTTTGTATACATGTATTTATCATATAACGAATACAACATGCACTTTTGAACATTCAAAGATTTGTTATCGTTATCGACTTTTACTACCAATATTATATTGTACAATGTATTGCAAATGTTATAATACAATATAGCCGGCGATCACATTCTATTATAATGATGCATCATCGTTAAATTGAAATATGGCGCGTTTAGGCATTTTTGAACTAATACTTATTGAATGACAGTATGCTTGTATGTTACATTAAAATTTGATTGTAACGCATTTTTTTTTTATTACGAAATTTACGGATAAAAACAATATCCTCTATTACACACAATAAAAAAAATTGGTAGCAATAATCAAGTGTAATCAAGTAATCAATAATAATTTTTCTTCTTTGATTCAATCAACTTTAATATTTGAAGATTATTTTCCATAAACTATAGAACACATAATCACAATCAAATATATCAGTTTCATGTATTTTCATATTTGAAGCGGTATCGATAAATAGAAACTGTAGTCTCTATGATATGATTACACCTAAAAAATTGCATTTATTTTAAAAACATGACTGTGCACCATTTAAAACATGTATTAAAATCAACAGCCATAAAAAAAAAAAAACAATAAATTCCACACGAACGTAAATGTTAATAGTTAATAACCATAAATAATGTAGTTATGCAACATCGTCAACAGCTCAAGTATGACCTATCGAGTTGGACAGAAACTCTCAACTGACCATCAGATTGTATGGTTATTTATGACTGACCGGCTTCGGCCGTGTAAATTGGAGATTATTGACGGCAGTTTTTCTCAATACGGTGAAAAAGACCGCGACCCGCGGTTCGACGTGCGCGCAGTGTCAAGAAGTACTTAATGTAACTTGGAAGCTCATCGGTCGTTTCCCCCAAGACCAAAATTCAAATGCAGAAACCTTCCGGTTTGAAGGCAACATTCTTAACAATTTGGAAGCACTACTCATTAATCAATATTACTTATTAAAAAATTGCATTAATAACAATTGGGTCCATTTTCAATTTGAGCACCGCATATAGCTTGCCGGTCCAAATGATTCTAGAATTATTAATTTAATTAAAGAATTAATTTTTTCCTGCATTGACCAAAACAGTTACATATAATGAGGTCTTCATCAGAAAATATTGCCAGACATGAGTCATTTCTTTCTATTATGCAGCCCGACTGGCACGGCAAAAGAAAAATTAAATAGAATGTGATAGAAAACAAATGTGGAAACTGAAAAAGGATATATAAATTTGATTTAATTTTATATATTTTCTAATCTCGACTAATTATATCTATTAATTGTTAATCCTATATTTTGACGATTTTTTTTTTCAATTGTTGTGTATTAAGTACTGAATAGGTAAGAATCACATTTTTAAAATGACAATAAAGCCGACGGTAGATTAACGCAATTTTTCTATTAAAATAAATATTTAAAGTTGCATATGTCCATATATTCAATCGCAAAATATAGATCTAAATATTATCTATATATTTGGCATCTGTGGTTAATATCAGGTAATACTATTTGTTGTTGAAAACCATAAATAATGCAATCAACATCGTGATGGCAGTACAAAGCAACGTTTTGCAATGCAAAAATATACATATATTTTTTTATATCCACATATAAAATAATTCCTTTTCCATAGCAAAGAAACCTATATAGACAGAAAAGCCAACTTATATAAAAAAAAATTCTTAGCCTTTTACGATCGCTGTGGCATATGTAAAATAGCTAGTTTAATAGTGTGGGATAATTGTGTCTATGTAATGTAACACATACTAGTGAAGTATTTATCTCCTTTTCGTTTTTTATGAGCACAACCACCGCACCGGTGAAACGTAAATGACTAATCGCGCATGCGCTAAGGTTTTAGATTTATCTGAACTAGTTTCACACAATTATTCAGATTTTCGAGGGTCGGATTGAATGGGTTACCAATTCTTAAATTTGTTTTTTCTAGTGAAGCAACAACTAATTTGACCCAACGTATTTACCGCATTTGCGGGTACAACTAAATTCTTTCATAAAATGATATGATTAGGCTCGGTACCATTTCATCGTTCGTCTCGTAGAGATAAAAGATTTTGCAATAAAATATGTTAAATTAATGATAATGTGAACATTATGTTCATCTGAAGTCATTATGGTATACAACTGATTTCTTTTTAAATCGACCAAATTAATGTCTATGGAACTAGAGATATGTTTTCATCATATATAAGGACAAATTAAACTATAGTGTAAATAAAGCATTTTGTGAGTGTTCCGGTAAAATCATTCCGTCTCATAAATAAATGCCGAATTTTATCAATGGAACCAGTTATATATTCGAGAGGAAACTGATAAGTAATCTACCTGCGATTTTTTTTTTCATTTTACATGTAGGCACCTCTAGGAAAATAGACTTATTAGATTTTTTCCAAAAAACATTCACTGAAATGTTAACAGATTCTTAAGATGGACGTTATTTTTTTCCATTATCTCATCATCTATTAAAAATCTTTGTCCTGTTTCAAGTCTTTTTTAAAAAGTTCAAACAGCAAATAATAGCAACGTACCAAGTCTGGGTTGTGAGTGGTTAATTTTTACAAGGCCATTTTGCTCTTGGATCGCTCTGTGGCTTGAGCGGTATTCATAGATGCATTATCAACCGAAACCAAAATGTCTCTATTGATTTCACTACTGCTTTTTTTCTTGACTTTTGTAGTTGATTGAACAAATTAAAGCAATAAATGTAATTCCACAGTTTTTTTTTACTGTATTGGCAAATAATGTGTTAGTAATATTCCTCCAATATACCAAAATATAGTTGCCATTAATTTCCCAGCTGATGGATTAATCTTAAAGTTCCAAGGAGATTTCTTCTTCTTAAATTTCTATTATTATGATTCTTCTTTATTTTTGGGACCCCACATCTCGCATTATGATTCTAGAAATAATCACTACCACTTTATCTCTGCTTATATTAAAAAAAAAAACACATTACAATAGAAGTCACCCAATGTTGAGCGGTATCAACATTTTTGCGACCCGGTACACACTGACCTTAGACATGCTTAATTAATTTACTAAACACATTTAATTAAATATTAATTTAAATTGCACTACAGAAAAAAAAAATTAATTGCAATTAACTAATACTGTTCTTTATTTTTAATACAAATTAAAGGAATCTTCTAAAAAGCAATATTTGTTTATTAAGTTTGCTGTGCCGTTCCTTGACCCGAGCTCTTTGAAGACTACAACACTGTAACAGTCTATGAGACCTTCATTATCCTTTAAGAGCACATAAGTACGAATTGTTTTAATGTCTCTAGTGTGATAATTTGGGCATTAATGAAGTTGTAAAGAAAAAGTTAGACTAATGACTTGTCACCGGCGTAAAAGGCTTTAGATTGTTAACTGGTCTTATACATTCTCAGTATATCCATCCTCTATTATTCATGTCTAATCCTAAGATATGTATGTAATATACCACGCACTTGCAGAATTTTTTCTACTCTATGAGTAAGAAGGTTAGCATAAAGTGATCAAATTACAGAGCAATATTCAAGTATTGCACGCACCAGGCTCGAGTGGAGGTTGACGAGCATATGGATATCACCGAATTCCCTTCCTGGACTAAGTATTAACCCAAGTATCTTATAGGCTTGAAAAGTTATTTTATGCATGTGATTAGTGATGTCCAATTTATTATTTGTAATAATAAATAATTAATGTTGATGATTATTTTATTTTTGCACATTTCTTACTAATACCCACATTTCTAGGGATCTCCAATTGTTTAACTAACCTCTTCAAATTGATTTCTTTATTTCTGCCATCTCATGGTCGGTTATGACTGAAATGGGTATCATCAAACACATTAAATGTTCATCATCTGATCTGCAATGATATTTCCCTCTTTATTGAACAATTGATGGAGTGCTCGATGTTCAATTTTGGACATAATAAGTTTCTACTGCTACATAATCAATAAATAGACGTCAATGAGAAATCGAATACGGTAAATGAATTAATACCATTATATTCAAATAAATAAAAAAAATGCAACAACACAAACAATTTACAGTATTTCAGAAATGCAAATAATTTTCACAAAAATACAGGGCTGCTATTGTTCTATATTAAAAAAAAAAACACATTTGAAAGGAGCAAACGAGCATGCCACTGCCGTCCATAAGGCTCCATACAAATAATGTGTTTTGGAAAATATTTTTATTTAGATTATTCTAATAAAGATGTATAATTTATATCTATATTTATTACTAACTATTTATTATTGTACTTTATACTATAAATATTAGAGTGCAACACAAAAATGTGGACCTTTAATTTGTTTATATTAAAAAAAAACAAATTTAAAAATTTCATAAAAAAAGGATATATATGCAAATTATTATGAAACAGAGGCCCATTTAATTTTTAATGTACATTTAAATAATCATACAAAAATTGCCAATTTTTTTATGATTCTCTAAAGTCCATAAATATGTTATTCCAGTTGGATGCTACCATTTTTAAAACGGGCAATCGCTTTGAAATGTTGTAAATTGTGTGATCTATTTTAAAGGAATATATCTTTACAAAATATTGATGTCGGTTCACCTCAAAGGTTAACTCAAGTTCTCAAACACAAGTGAAATTAATATGTCACACTAGAGGAAATTCATAGCCTAGACTAGAGCATTATACAGCATAGCTGAGAGATCTCTCCATAATAGAGCATAACCGCCTTTATGGACCGACTTTTCCAAAGAAACTCCAGTCGTTAAATAGATACTTTTTGAGGTATGGAGCATTGAACGTGTTCTCAACGATTACTTGAGCTCACCCCTAATAACAAGCGACCGCCAGAGTTGGCCACGGTATGAGTTGCGGGCGACGTACGCAGCGGCAACGCGACTTTGTTGTACGCAATTCATCTTTCGGTGTGTGTAGTTTTTTTTTTCAGTATAATTTCTTTAGCTCGTTTTTCAATGTAATTCAATAATAGCATCAATTGTAACTGGTGTAAAAAAGTAATGGACCATGCCTGTATGTAAAAAAAAGCAAGATCATATCGAGCCTATATAAATAATAATGTATGTTCATTGCGAAGCCAACTGTTAGATGATAAAATTTAAAATTGTAGATATTTTCTATTTAAATACTCTCATTTATTCATCTATTTTTCATAAAAATAGAATGTATGCCAACAATAAAACGGTTTCCATACTAATCAGAATGGTATTTTTAAAACAAAAAAATTGTCCAGCGACATTTGTTTCAAATTATCTGGTGATTTTATATTACTCTTAGTTTTTTTATGTTTCATTTTGACTGGTGATTTCAATATTTTATCTTTAGAATCAAACACCAGAACTGTTTGCTTCATTTTCTTATTTTCATTTTCAGCACTATATTTGACATTTTTTTTTCTATTCTTCACTTTGGCTTTTTCTCTCAGCCTTATTTTGAACTTTTTATTTCGCATCATTTTTTCCATTTTGCCTTTCTCACGTTTTTTATGTATTATTTGTCCAGGAGCTGATTCTTTAGTCAAATCTATAACCACGTCATCACGTTTAGATGCCCTGAACTTTTTCTTGTACTTGTTATGTTTGACTTTGTCTCTTCTTAATTCACCAACTTCAATAACACCATCTCGTCTCATATCGCATGGTGCTTCTTTATTCAGCCTCTCCGTTTTACTAACTTCAAAATCAGCCTTTTCAGGACATTCCTTGTTATCTCCTTCGAGTAGTTTCACTTTAATGCCTTCATCATTTTGATTTTCTTCTTTGTATTTCCGTTTGACAGGTCTAGATGGCCTATCCTTTACATATTCCCCAATACCATATCCATTTTCATTATGATATTTCTTGACAGCGGCGTCTAGGGCGAAATCTATGACAGAACGAATAGTATTTTGAGTGTTGTCATTGTCTTCTTCGTGTCTATGACTGAACACACATTTGTATGACCGCCTATCTACTTCGTTCAAGTATTGACTTTTGAAAACTTCAAGATCAATATCCACATTTTTATTTCGCAAGACTTCTTTGTTCAAAGGGCTGAATTTGAGGATACATTTTGAATCCTTCTTGGATTTTGTATCCGCTTTTGGGATATCGCCGCGATTCGTCACATCTTTTGTATTGACCTCGGTGTGCACTTCGAAAACGTCTATGTTTACGCCCTCGTTTTTCTCCGATATCTCTATGGTTGAATTGTTGCCTATGCATACGGGCCTTAGCTTCTTCGGTGTCTCGAAAGCTTCCTTACTAACGTCACTATTGCAGTCCGCTATGAATTCAGATGGCAATTTGAAAGTAGATTTGGTGTCTTCGTCTTGTTCAGGTTTGTTTTGGCCGTTTTCATCATTACATTCATTTTCCAAGGCCATATTTAATACTACTGGTAAATCACCAGGACCGTCTTCCTTCGGCGCTTTTTGTTCTACATGTATAATATCATCTGCCCCTTTAGTGTCCTCTAAAGGCTGAAATAAGAAAATAAATTTTTTTTAGACACAGAAATACCGTCATAATATTCATAATTTAGAAGACACTTCCGACAATGAGGCCACTATGTGGCTTGTACAAACAAATACCCACAGTGAGCTTGTGAGCGTTAAAAACTTATTATCTAGACATAAATACACATTCCAGCTGTATTTGTACGTTGGACAGGTTTGTTATACTACAAACAATGATTTATTCTCACCTTAATTTCTACCTCATCTCTGTGGGAGAGTTTAGGAGCATCACTCTGTGAAGTCACAACCTCTTCCTGTATTTTAGGATTAATGTCAGATATTTGGTTCAACAGATTTTCTAAGATATCACTGCAACAAAGTGAAAAGTTTAAATTTTATTTATATGAACTCCGAAAGGGCCTCAAGAGTCTAGGATATGAGGTTGCTTTGCAATGGTGACTTTTCCCTATGGAAAGATGTTTCCAAATACATGTCAATCAGGTTATCTACATGGCCCACCATGTTTGGTTAGGTGACCTGAAAGCCTCAGATGCAAGAAGTTCTGCATTAGAATCATAATCAAGTAACATGTTTGTCGATTAAATTTCCTATATATGTGAATTTAAAAAAAATATAAGCACAATTTTTTGTGAAAATTTAATTTTAACTAGAGCCCAAAAAGTGGATACTTTTGTTAATAATAATGAGGGTTTCCATATTTTTTTCAGTGTTTTTCAGTATTTAATACTTCATAATATACAATAACAGAAAAATTAGAAGAAATTAAATTTGAATAATGAAATAACTACTTAAGAAATCTCCATTACAGAGTTAAACCAATTCCATTAATGACAAGGTTGAACTTAATAAGGTATTATATTATTTTCATTAGAATATTTGAAGCTATTTTATTCAATAAATTGTAGTGAAACTGGTTTAAGATGACTATAAAAATAACCAAATTCAAATATTTTAAATTATTCATACATGTGAAATTATGTTTTGTAAAAAAGAAATGGCAAATTTTCTCCAATGACTCACAATTCATTGTTTGGGTAAATAATTTGAGCATTGATTTCGCTTTTTTGTCATGTTACCTTGTCTGTTAACATGTTCGATTCAATATTGACGATTCTATTATCATTATATTTTATCAAGGAATATAGTAATTGTGGTATGAATCAATTACCCAATTGAAAGATTGCAATAACCATCAATTATGAAGCATTTATATTAACATCGGTTTTGCTAATGGATTGAATATGCATACTTGATCATGAAAACTACTCAAATAATCATCGGAATTTCTAGAGTATCGTGTTAGACTAGTGACTGTCCAAAGATATCTCTGCAAATATTAATTCAATTTTACTCTGCATTGAATGATATGTTCTATATGAACCTGATGGCCTATAGCCATATTTTATACCGTAGAATATATGAGTTGAAAATATATTTAAAAAGATTTAACGATTTAAAAATATATGTTGGGTAAGACAGAGAAGATTATACAGTATGAAAGGTTTTTCAAGTATTTTCTCTGCGCCGGAACGTTACCTATATTTTAAGTCATTAAAATATTAAACATTACCTAACATCCACGTTAATTATAGCACATAAATACTTATATGAGAAAAATGGATGTTCTTTTTTAGCTGCACACAGGACAAACTCATTTATTGATAATTTAATACAATTTAAAGTCCTACCTTTTCTCTTACGTTTTTATTCATTAAGATCATCTAGCACCCAATAATGGATATGGATAAGTTTATGAAAAACTTAAGACTGTGAACCTTCCAATGTGGACATAACTAATCTTAACGACACTTAAGATAGACATTTGAGCAGATAATTTAAATTCTTCCTTTTATTTTTGATAATAGACTAGATAAACATAAAAAAAAACCACATTTTAATATTTAAAATCTTCACCCACTCTTAGCTTATATAATTTTATTTTAAATGTTACAAGTTAAATAGTATCATTTAATATTTCTAACTGATCAAAAACACCTACAATCGCTAACAAATTTTAAGTATAACATGACAAGTCTTAGTTTTATGCTATCGGAAAACTCATATCTTAAATCCATAAATATGATGAAAAGAACAAATGGTATTTTCCTTTTCGTAGTTTAAAATAACAGACACCATACCTGACAACTCTCCTTTTGGCCGACAATGGTCTGGGTATCTTAAACTTCTCTCGAACTTCCTCTATCAGATTCTTGGTGTCAACCACGCTCATATCCTGTATATTCATCTGCATTATTTTATCCTTCAAACTCTCTTCTACAACTTTGGTGGGTGACATAATATTGGAAGTATCCTTCAAAGGTTCATCTTCAGTGTACTTTGATAAGCGGGCTGGACAAGGTTTCAGTGTTTTCAGATTCAAATCTAGTCTGTTTGCCAAGTCTTTGCTATTGTTCTCTTTAGAACTTGATGGCTCTAGGGTTGTATTTTGTTCTGAAATTAAACAAACAATCATTCCATGGTTGTCAAAAAACAAAGAAATTCAAGGAATCTATTATTAATATAATGCAAAATGAAAATTATGTCAGGGATGCCCATGTAATCTTATAAAAAAATGATTTTTGAAAATAAACAACATTACACAGTCAACATATCAATTATATGGTTCAAGAATTACTCCATGACATCCAATTGTTATCTGATTTTAATTTTCAAGATGGCCGTTTTTGGCTGAATCTTTATCTTTTATCTTATTTACCCACATAAAACAAGAATAAATTTAAAACATTAAAAATACTGCAAAAAAAGTAACAAATTCTAATTGTGGAATACAAACACAATTGTTACTATGAAAATGTCCAAGAAAGCCAAATATAAGTATCAAAATAAAATAGGTATACATAGCTTTTTAAAAGTGAAAAAAATTTTAGAATCTGTGTATTACTTTCATCAATATACAAATACATGGACAAAGTCAGAGACAAATGCTAATATGTATAAAAAAAAATACAAAACAATTAAATAGTGTTGTGCCAAAATTTCAAGGCAGTTGAAAGGCTGCTTTTTGGGTTTTGCAACAAAAAAAATACATAAAAGTTGAATTTTTGTACATAAAGACTGATAGGTTCGGACCTTGAGCCATTTATGGTAGCCCAGTATGGACGAAAACTCATTGGGCAACTTGCTCTTAATGAAGATTAAAACTCGTTACCTTTTTATTAAAAACTCTTAATTTCATCCACCATCAAGGAATGTTCATTAAAAAATGTAAATTGTAATAACATAAGTTTGTTCCATGGCTAAAATGTGTTTGTACTCTTTTGATTTAACTTACGTTCTATGCATTTACTCACCGATTGATATCCGGCTATGTATTGTATTCAAAGGATTGACTTCTTGGTCTGTTGTCCTTCTTACACTGAGACTGTGAAATTAAAAAAGTGACATATAAAATTTCTTTATTAATCCATTAGAAGCTATCCGAAGATTTCTATATTACTCCGCAGAAACAATTTGTAGCAAAAAGCATTACACAAAATTAAAATAGTGAAATAAAAAAAAATGTTTAGAAATATATAGTAAATATATTTCGAATACAAGACCATTTAAGCATTTTTATATGGTACAAGGTTTATTTGCTCAACCTAAAGGTTAAATATGTGTCCATAGACAAATTGAAAATTACTCAAATAGCTTCCTAGAACTTTAAAATATTGAAATTAAATGAAAATATTCATTTTATAATTTTACTGTACGTAATAACAATGATTACAAACACCTTTATAAGGTTAGTTTTCCAAATGACTGAAGACACCATTCTATGCCGTATATAATAAACTCTTAATCTAAGTCAAATATGTGCCAAATAAAATTTTTAAGACTTAATAACTCTCTTAACATATAATACACATTTGCAAAAAATAAAAATAAACAATATGCCAAGGATCAAAGCATGCGTGCAAGAAGTTATGAGGATAACCAGGTCATTCGGAGTCAGACAATTATAAATATGTATAAAGCAAAAACAAAGAAAACTTCATAAAAATCTAGACAGGGCATCTAACATCCTTAACACTTTGTACATTTACAGTAAAAAGCTCAACTCATACGTGCAACCTAATGAAAAAATAATATGATAGGAAAAACATATTCCTTCACGGCAGATAATACAGATTATTAAAAAAAAAAATAGGTATCTAAACGCCTGCAGATAAATACATGTGTAAATATTTTAATAACACTCTCTACAGCATTATGGATTAAATATTTTGAAGAATTGTGTTTATGATGATACAATATCATTATTCATTCTTTAGTTGTTCGTTTGGTTGGACATCATTATTGAAGATTATGAGACGACGGAGTTGGTGACAGCTGAACCGGTGACACAATGGGAAAATTTAACAGTACTGAAAACTTCTTCTCATACCAAAGAGGTACTGTCCAAGCAGGAAATCAAAGAAAGGGTAAAACTCAGCAAAGTTCTCCTCGATTAGGAAAAACTGGTTGTTATTGAGGTGCTCCCAACAGAAAATATCCAACAGGACGCCATGTCACAGATAACATAATCCCTCACTACTTCTATTGAACCTTCCATGATTCTATCGGTCAATAGATTTATTCAACTTTTAAACTTGTACAATGATGAAAATTAAAAAGGAATCCAAACAGTAGCTCTTTCTTGATGATGATAAGTAGCCAAAAAAAAAGTTCATATATATATTTTTTATTAAAACCTTTACTTCAATAAGTGTAGATTTAAATTGTCTATTAGACAAAGCAAATACCCAAAAACATGGCTTATGCCATATGCAAAGCTATTTCTTTGCATTAGAAGCAATTTCGGTTTGTTATTTCTAATCACATGTATTTAACTTTTTCTTATCGATATTTAATTAATCTAATTCTAAACACTATCAAAATACAAAATGTTCCGTGTCCTTCAATAACTACATAGCGTTGCCACTGTGACTCACCTGTTATAATTTCTCTTCGTCCTCCGCAGCGACATGCGCGAAGGCACCGGCGGCCCACGCCTGACCGACTGTGACTGGTCACCTTGTGCCCTCGATGCTATAAATTGCATTAAAACAACTATTGACTCGTTAAACGGCAATCTGATTTTTATTATTCATGAATATAAATTCATTATGTATAAGAAAATTAAGAGCAACATCCTCAAAATTCATTCAGTAGTAATAAAGTAAATGTTACATACATATTTAACATATACATATTTGATAACATGCCTAGCCTATGTTATCAATTTTGAACTCACAATTTTAACCATGGTCTCATGTAGATTATATTCAAATGCATATCCTACAATATATCCATTAAGGCTGAAATTACATGAATTGTATTAGTATTTCAAATCACAGATTTACAAACAGATACTACTATCAGACTGCCGGATATACTTGTAAGGCAAAATGTATTAATACTAAGGTGTTGTCAACTAAAATACTATACTGCCCTTGGCCTTAATCAGCGTACTGGGTAGTTAGATCAGGAATAAGCAGTATATACTATTATCTATGTCTATGCTAATAAAACATTAAGTATTTTCGTGCTTAGTTATAAATGTTAAGAAAATATACTAAATTAAGAATCTATTTTTCAAGCACTGCTATAAATTTTAATGCAATTTTCAATATAGAGATCATATATGAAAAATATAAATACTTGTCTGTGTAAGAACTAAAATGCTTCTACATCTTTTATACAAAGATTGATTCACTACTAGATGCTCATTCTTCATTGCGTGAGGTGTTAACTCGCGGAAATACATAATAGTCGCTTGCCTGCAACATGCAGCATGCAACCCATTGTTGACCCTCGAATCTGCCTCTCCGTTACGAATTCCTATCTAAGGATTGAATTGATTCGGAAGAATTGACTGATATTGGACACCTAAGCAAGTGTTAATTTTATAATTATCTTAGTCCGCTAATTGTTATATTGTTAATTTCTAGGTATGTTTCATGCCAATAAATTTCATGATTGCAATTTCTTTCAATTCAATCATGCAATTTCATGACAGCGTTTCGCTTAACGATGTTGTGTCCGCATTTGTCGGGTGTTTTTAACACTCCTTACGCCCTGGTGGATGTGACTGTCTGCATTTTCCAGAGGATGTGCCTGGTTGGCATAAAACATACCTAGAAATTAACAATAAAACGATTAGCGGACTAAGATAATTATAAAATTAACACTTGCTTAGGTGTTCGATATCTGTCAATCCTCTCGAATCAATATTCTATTCTTTGGATAAAGATACGTAGTGGAGGGGCAGATTCGAGGGTCAGCGATGGGTTGCATGCTACATATTAAAGCATATGCAGGCAAGCGTCTAGATGTTCTGCTCATGGTCAGAAATAATAAGTAAAATATAAATACTATTACTCCTATATAAATATAAAATATTCATGAATAAAGTTAACTTATCCAATTTTATGTAAATATAATCAGCACTGAGATTTGAACTAGGATGAAAT
The DNA here is from genome assembly GCA_005406025.1 of Eumeta japonica. NCBI lineage: Eukaryota > Metazoa > Arthropoda > Insecta > Lepidoptera > Psychidae > Eumeta > Eumeta japonica. The sequence continues at coordinate 97,952 of BGZK01000936.1, forward strand.
TCGATATACAAAGGGATCAGAATTGAAAAAAAAAATCTACTCAGGTAAATACAGTGATAAATAATTAAGATATTAAATTTATATTTATAAAATACCGGCAGCGACAGCAGTGGCAGCAAGCTTGTCCAAGTCCGGCGGCTCAACGGTTTGGCACAGGGTGCACACGTAATGGCCGCTCAACAGCTGCGGAGATAGGCAACCGCCGTGAACGCATGAACTCCCACAGAGCAGGCACAACTTCAGCTCCCAGATACTGCTGATCAAAATTACGGATGCACAAAAAGCATGGAGTAGCAAAAGCTGATGATTAAAATGTGTTTATAAATTTTAGTTACCTACCGATTCAAAAATAAATATTTGTAAGAGTAAAAAGCATAAAAATCAAAAGCAAAATTGAAACACAAGTCTCAGTAATGGTGACGAGCACACCATATTGCCAAGGCAAATCAGGCAGATCCAGACGTCATATGTGTAATGCTACTATGCAGCTAGTCAGCTTGGTATGGTTCAAATTGGACAAGAAATTTAGTGATATCTGATTCAGGCAAGATTACGAGAAGGATGGGGGATATCGACCTGAGGCTAATGCACGATCGAAGTACTTTTTTTTGTTTACAACAATTAAAAATATGTATTATCATACAAAAAATGCTCCCCTGAACAACATCCTAAGTTCGTGTCAGATATAACAAGCTTTCATTTTTAGGGTTCAATACCCAAAAGATGCCATCGGGACCCTATTACTAATATTCCGCTGTGTTTCACAGGGCTGTACCTTTTAAATTACAATAGGTAGACACTTGAAATTTTCAGTGAGTATTACTAGGACCACTAGAACAAAAAAAATAGAATGAAATTTAATAAAAAATTAATGAAGTTTATCAATATATAAATAATAAATTTAATAAATAAATGGAAACTGGACCCTATACAAGAGATATGGTTTTTCAATGTGTTTTTTTTTCTCAATTTAAATTTATTTTCTTGGTTTTTCTTTGACTAAAATCAAAAAATATGGAGTGCTAAATATTTTATAACTTTTTTAACCCTTTGTGTGTGAGTGCGACTAACATTTGCCTAATTTTTATATCATAATCATGACCTTTCAAATAGTCACAGCGGAGTCATAGGTCAAGTGATAAACATACAAGACTTCACTACATATTCATTGATTATATTATTTTATTGTATCTATTTTCTAAAAATTCATATAACACTCCATAAATGCTTCATGGTGTATTTCATTATTTAAATATCAATGAATATGAAAATCTAACAATTGAATAATTAAAAATACATATATATAAACACTCGCAAAGGAACATCACCAACACTGCCAAGCGGAATATATAGGCTTATCCCACCATAATTGCAAAATTAACCCTCAATCTGTTTCTGTGATTGGAAATTGATAGATCCTGCTGTACAGTACAACGCACGATACTCTGCCGCTGTGAATTGCCTCCGAATGATACAATACGCAGGTGCAACGCTCCCCGACCGTTCCTCCTTCTCCCCCGCGTTCCCATTTCACGCTATTGCGACGCATTCGTGACCAACTTCAAAGCGGCAGATTATCGTGCGTTGTAGTATACGTTACCCGTTGTCGGCGTCGTGCTCGCGGCCCAGACAGCACCGGCACTCGGCGGCCGCACACGCCGACGGCCTCTCGTATATCTCCGCGAACGCATTCGCCTCTAGCTCCCACGCGGCGTCTCTGAAATCATAGGTTTCCTTTTTAATTTACGTTACTGTAATTTGTTTTTGCATACATTTTTTATGTCAGATTGAACCATGAGTCATAGAGTACAATATATATATACGCCTGTTCAGTTCAGATTAGGGGGTGCATAATTTAAGTGCTCGCTAAACTGTGCAACGAGGCATTTAAAGTTTTACTATCTTCGCATTCGCTTATAGATTAGTATGTCGAGTTGATTCGTTAAATCGGATTTATTATAGGCGTATAATATTTTAAATCTCAATGGATGTCATATCCAGAGTATGCATTAATTATTAAGTTCAAGAGGCGGATGTGCGTTATTCGCTCCCTGCTCAGTGTTATTTCGCACTAACTAGTAAGGTCTGGTATCACTTTCATATCACAGGTCCATACTACTCTGCAAATGTCCACTGGAACACTGATATTTATACTGATAAAGACCTGAATTTCATAATCACTTGCGTTAGTATTAAGAAGGGTATTTTAAATAACTTACATAGTATATGTAACATTTATTTATAATAATCTTAGAACAAAGTGAATAGCTTTTAAGATCTTGTCTCAACACTGCCCCGACCTATAGGTATATTTTAGATATATAGGGATTTTTTTGATTTGATTTCTGGGATGGTAATGTCATCACTTGGCGGCCTTTTTACAGCGTCGAATGACGTCACCGTTCACAAGAAAGGCTGTGGAAACAAAATGGCAATGTTCCTAAACAGTAGTCATAGCAGGGCTGTACAGCATCTTTCTATTGTTGTAAACGCTAGCAGACTAAAGAGCTAAATGAGCGGGATTGATGTTAGCTGACATTTGACATTCCTATAGCTAAATTCAATCTCATACATTTAGCTTTCTATTATTCTATGAGTGTATAAGACAATAGTAAGTCACTAGGCCTGCAGAAACTGAACAAATTATGAGAATTTTTTTGTAGCGTCAAAGAAAGATTATTGCAAAATGTATATCTCCTGGAATAGTGAAAGTACAAACTTTTAATAGACTTTGTGTGAATTTTAATTTTACATTATAGAGATAAAAAGTAGAGACTGCAGTAAAATGTAGATGATCGCACAAAACTGTGGCGTAAAATAAAGCTAAAAGTTTATCTGTTTCATGACTAAATGCACGAAATCAAATAAAATTGTTGGGACAGGAGTATAGTCCCATATTTCCCATTATTCCCATGGAGACAGTGATGCGCTGTAATTTAAGATGAACATTCCGTATCATGAGTTTTGTACGCAGAACACATTGAACCTTCCGCCGTGGTCCAGTGATTATGGGTTGTAAATGACTGCCGACATAATGCGATGACAATGCCAGAATCTAATGACGTAGCATACTATTATTGGTAAATATATCTATCATCACTTCATGCTTCAGCGAATATGATAGGTTTCGGTGACAATTATCAATATTAAGAATACTTAAACACACATTTTCATATTTCCAGATTTATTCTAATTTTTGAAATATTATTATTTTCAGTATTACTACTTATAATACAAATTAATTATTGATTAGTAGAAATGGATAAATCAATCATTACACTATTGTCTTTTTACAATCTCAAAAAGAAAAACATTTAATTACATTAATAAAAAATAACAATAAACAAACCTGTCTGGGACATAGTATCCTTGCTCCAACACGGCTCTGTAGAAATTATCTTTGTCGTTGCAAAGTGGACACTTCAAGTAATGCATTCCAGACGCCAGCGACATCCTCTGATAAGTCAATTGAAAATTGTTACAACATTAAGTTCCCAATGACAATGATCTTGAGACATAAGAAAAGTACGGAAATACATAGCACTAATCTAAGTTAAAGTTTCATCAGTTAGATCCTATAGGCTTTTAACCAAAGTTAGTTATCAATTTTTTTTTCACAATTGTGTTCTTATGGGATGTTCCATTAATTTGGTAAATTCTATCTGTTAACATGTATGAAGCAAAATCCGTGAGTATAATCAACTCACAGATTCAACGGGATAGATTTGAATTTCAATACTATAGCTATATGTAACATTGTTTGTTTTTAGTTTTCTATTGTTATTTTTTTTTCTACTGGTATTTTTTTAGTGCTTCTATGATAAGTATTTCATGATCGTTAACTTCCAACAGCCACAAATCATATTAAATTTAAATTCTCTTTTTTTTTTTAATGAAAATATTTTTAACGATTTGAGTATTGGTCTTTACTTTTTTAAAAATTGTTGTGAGACAATGTTTGCTGCTGATTCTCAACTAATAAAAAATCTGAAGAAAACTTCAAGTCAGTGAAATTTGTCACTTTTTGCAGAAAAAACTTTAAAAATGACATTAAAATTTATGCATGTCTTTTCAAATGGCATCTCACATAGAAAACTACAAATACAGTAGAAACTCGATTATCCGGCCCTCAATTGTACGGATTCGCGATTATCCGGCCTACTGACCACGACCAGTATACTAAGTACCTACAAGTCGAATTTATACAAGAATGAACGTGTCGGAGCTGGCATTATCCGCGCCCGCGGATACGTCTACGCGTTTCGTTATTGTTTTAGTTAGTTAGCAATTGTTACTCCGCTCTGACGTGCGTGTCGCGTCTACATATTTAAAAATGTCAAAGCGTAGGAGAGTGGTGTTGTCGCTTAAAAACAAAATGAATATTATTGATTCACTAAAAAAAGGAGAAACCGGTCGTAAGTTAGCTGATAAGTATGGTGTAGATACATGCACGATAAATGATATTAAGAAGAATTCAATTTTGTTGTACATCTGCAAATTACATAGAGAAGATAGGGGTAAACATCGGAAAATGATGAAAAAACCCAAAGACTATTTATGTTGTTGATTTTTACAGAAACGATCAACTGGGCAACCGATATCTGGTCCTTTACTCTGTGAAAAAGCATTACCGTTAAATAAAAAATTAGGTGGCAACGAATGGTTTGTGGCAAGTAATGGATGGTTGTACAGATCTAAATCTAGTCATGGAATTCGTGAATTGGAAATACGAGGTGAATAAAATGTCAGCTAATGTAAATGCGGCAAACTGCTTCAAAGATGATATAAAGAAGAAATTGATTGAAAATAACTATGACTTGGATTTCGTTTATAATTCTGATGAAACCGGATTAAATTGGAATTTAATCCGGTGGAATTAAATGGAATTTAATCCAGTGGAATTAAATGGAATTTAATCCAGTGGAATTAAATGGAATTTAATCCAGTGGAATTAAATGGAATTTAATCCAGTGGAATTAAATGGAATTTAATCCAGTGGAATTAAATGGAATTTAATCCATTACCTTAAAAATCTTTATCTTCTAGCCGAGAAAATTCAGCTCCAGGATATAAAACTAGCAAAGAATGAGTAACAATAATAGTTTGCGCTAACGCTACCGGGACCCATAAAATACCTTTGCTTCTCATCGGAAAATCAACATACGCACAAAACCCGCTTTTCTTCATACGTTCTATTATCCGGATTTTCGATTATCTGAATGCCTAATGACAACAATTAGTTCGGTTAATCAAGTTTCTACTGTAAGTTTGTTTCTGTTTCAGAATCTTCACTAAATATAAAACAGATATGGCTTCGGACAGTACAACGCACGAAACTCTGCCGCTGTGAAGTCAGTCACGAAAGCGTCGCAATAGAGTAAAATAGGAAAGCATGTGAGAAAAAGGTAGGGTCGGAGAAAGCTGACCCTGCATATTTCATGATCCCATGCAATTCAGAGTGGCAGAGTTTCGTGTGTTGTACTATAACAATCTCATCAGGGGTATAAAAAATTAGATTTACCTGCAAACATGTCCTATGAAACCATGCATCTTTCCCGCAGCAAGATAGCCAAAAAGTTTCTGTACTGGGATAGCCGGGGACAGTCTCGTAGCAAATCACGCAAGCGATTTCTTCTAATTCTGCAAAGAAACATTAGGTCTCAATAATATGACCACTGATCAATATTAGTGTTTACATTAGGCTGTTCGGTGTTGCAATTTACTTGTTGGCATGCAACGATGGATCCATAATCCGATGGATACATAACAACTTATTTAAAAATATGGCATATATTCAAACAGATAGATCAATTTACCAAACCATGGAGGTATTTATGCCGATTTGTGTATTATGCCACCACAGAACATATAACTTACATACGTCACTTTCAATACAATTTATTTAGCTTAAGTTATATCAGATGGTTTCGATTGTAAAATAACGATATATTAACAAAAATAATATTATTTTCATCTAAATTTCTATAAATTTAATGTTAATTGTTCGATTTTTAACATTATAAGTTTTAATCGCTGCTGTTCTTGGCTAATGTTGAAGGTTTAATCTTTATGCCTTACTACTATCATCATCAATCATGTAGAGGATAAACAATGTTGAATAGCTCACGAGATTCATAACTTTCTACATCAGATTGAGGAGCTTGCACATTAAGCCGCCCACGCTGGTTCAGCATGGGTTAGGACTAATGACAACCATTGTCAATAATGTGGAGTAACAAGATAACATGCTCTCAGAAACTGGAAGCAAATGGTTTAATTTGACTAAGTTAAAATCACCAACATTGGACTGCACATTTGATATTTCAGTGACGCATGTGCAAATCGAAACATCAATAAATTGCTTTAATGGCAAACAAACAACATTTTCATAAGCATATAATTACACCTGTTTATTAATTTATAAACACAATGTAACTTTAAGGACCAACATTTTAATAAAATTTGTTAAACAAACTTTGATTATGTTTACTATATCCAAAGAAATATAATAAATAATTCTGGCATCTTTGTTACTCCATTTATTAACAAAATTACATCTATTCCCATAGACAATGCTTGCAATTGTTTTAACCAGGCAATGTACAAGGGAATGCATTTATATCATTATGTTTAAAAGCAATATAGACATCAATTAACAGCTTCTATTGTTGCGTTTCATCCAGTGAGTGAGTTTCATTGGCCCACTCTTCTTCCATCACCCAGGTCTCCCTCCATCAGATATTTTATTTCTATGAGATGAACAACATACTAGTAACTTCTCTAAGGTTGTGAGTGTCCACAGGACGGCAATGACCACCTACTCTCTAGCACATTTGCCCCTTGAAAATGATATTCAAAAAAAAAAACCTTATAATTTTTACCATATAAATTTTTCACTACAAATCAATCACTTTTTAACCATACAGTTGATTTGTTTTAAGTCAATCTGTACAATAATAATATTAGACGATAATATTAGTTTACTGGCAATTTTTACCTTCATTTTCACTTGTTTCTCGATTGCCCCCTATTTTTTTCTTTTTCAGTCTGTTCTCAAATTGCACCCTCTGATTTGCTTTTATCATAATTTCGGCTGGAATCTTCTGTTTAGGTGCATGCTTCCCACAAAATGATCTGGAAATCACAAACTGAATTCCATAACCAAATAAAAAAAAACAGTGTTAGAGCCATGTCGTAATCATGAAAGTGGGCCCGTTTGATTAGTGAGAAACCACACTCCCACAGAACACTGACGTAAAGTAACATCAACCACTGTTGCATTTCATCTAACGAGTAAAAGTTCCGATGGTGCACTCCCCCTTCGTCAGATGTCCTGTTCCTACCTAAGAGGCCGGCAAAGCACTGGTTAATCCTCTGGGGTTGTGTGTTAATAGACGACGTTTACTACCTTTTCTCTGATAACTCACAAGCTCTTTTGCCCTTCAAAAATCCTATATACAAACAAAAAAAAAACACAAGTGAAAATAATGTTCCGATAATAGATTTCATAAATGAGTTAATTTTTCAAATCATCAACTTTTTTACTGAAACCACTTAATTACAGTTCAATACTATGTCAATAAGTGAACATTCAGAACTTCGGTGTCTAATAAGAAGTCGGTACTAAAAGAGATATTGACTTTCCCTCTTCAAATTGAAAACATTCGATTGCATTAAACAAATAATAATATATGAAATATTGAAACTATGGAGCATTGATACTATATAAATTTTAATTAATTATTTTATATCTAATTGAATTACAACTAAATTTATTTAAATTATATTATTGTACATGATAAAAACAATTTAAATGCTTTTGGAGAGTGTAATAAAAGAAGGCCAAAAACCATACTACTGGATTTTTAGTGATTTGCCAAATAATTGACGATTTATGAAGGAGACACTATGTAAATAGAGTGTACCTGTGTCCTATAGAGATTAGGGATTACAGTTCAAAGCGTTCGAAACATTAGCGACATATACATGCAAAAAAGTTAATCTCTCTTACACTATTTCTACTGCGATTATGTTATAAGAAATTGTTTACTTAAAATCAAATCATGAACTTTGCATTCAAACTAGAAAAATAGATAAAAAACAACTCATATACAATTATTTATTACTACGCTTATACATACACATATATTTTAAAGTCACATATTGAATTTTCTTTATGATATTATATTCCAATAAACTCACTTGTAATTGCCATGAAATAAAGACACCGCATTGTGCTCTCTACCACACGGCAGGTGGAACTGCTTTTTACATTGGGATATATTACAACCAAGGGTTGCACCACCTCGGGAGCAGTAAGAGCATTTCTGTAAAATAAATTTATCATTATACTATTACACCTTGTGAAATCTATCTTCATAGTATAGAATGCTTAATACGTTTTATATAAAAATGGCAGCCATGACAATAAAAAAAAAATCATTAGGTATGACAATGGCAGGTTCATTTCGCAATTTGTCTATCTAAGGATAGCAAACAACGGATATTTGTTATAAGATGGAGAATACAAAATATTGATATTAAAATTGAGATCTTAAAAGATAAAAAAAAATAAAAATCAGATGATCTACAGAATTTTTACTGAAATCAAATAATACAGGGACAAGCAGTGCAAAGCGTGGGTGACATGACTCCTACGATCTTGCACCTTTATTCTATGAAAAATATTAGCTAAGATAATTACAATCTGAAGATAAACACCAAGTGTTGTATTATATTTTATTACTATTTACTGAAGTATTATGTTAATTATGTGCTAAAAAAAAAGAAATATAAGGATTTTCTATCTCTTTGCTTCATTGACTTCAACTCATCAAAGCAGCGAGCTGAAGAGTCAAAGCGGCACACATCTTACATGCAGTATGTATAATATTGCATTTTGTTAGATATTATGTAATAAAGTGCTCCATTAATAATTTAAAAGTAATAAATAAATAAAATATTGATGTTACGAAATAATAATTGTTTTACTATGTGAATGTTTAATGTAAATGCAAAACAAACTGTATATATATTTGAAAAATAAGAGTTATTAGCCATTAATGTATTTTGAGTACAATAAAAAAATTAAGGATAGAGATATTTGGATTATTTTTTCAATAATAAATATGTGGAATTTAATTTTGGGGATTCATTCTAAAATCGATATTGAAGTCTCCCACAACAATCACACGAGAACATGGAGTGTACCTATTGAGGTTTCTGCCGTATATTGTCATATTTATGCATTCTATTGCAACATTAATTTCACATTGTGGTGACCTATATACAGTTACCACTCTGACATTAAACATTTCAAAATGCAAGCATTCACAATGGCCATTTGCAGCAAATAATATCTTTTACATGATCCCATCTGTCACAGCACCCTTAAAACTGCAATGTGCATACTTGATAAAATGTTGTCCCCTCTCCATACATAGAGATCAGTCACGATCATTGCGGTGACTACAATTATGTTTATATTTTTTCTTTCACAGCTTAAAGACAATTAGACTTAAGTATTTGATATGAATTTGAACTTGATACCTCTACGCAATCATAAGGAAAAGGGTAATAAGTTTATACTTATTGAAGAAAAATAATATGTGATATAACTACATCTTTATGGTTTTCGCAATTTTTTCTTTATCTGTGCTATAAGACGTTGCTATGTACCAAATTTCAAGATACTGTGTTTACGGGAAGTACCCTGTAGGTTTTGATTCCCTTGCGAGGGTCAAAAATTTGCAGCATAAATGGCTGAATTTTTTAATTGGGTCGGCTTAGAACTTTAATTTTTTTCACAGCTTCACGTGACAGTAGACCTGAGTATTTGAATAAATTTCAGCTTGATACCGCCACACATTCCTGAGAAAAAGGGTCTTGACAGACAGACGGACATCAAAGGGATCCTATAAGGGTTCCATTTTTTCCTTTTGAGATACAGAACCCTAAAAAAATAAGAAAATGATGTATACTTACATACTTTTTACCTCTTTGTGCTTCAGCCACAATATCACTATAGAGGAATCCAAACAATCCCTCTTCATCGTCACCATTTTGTACGAGGCAAGAGGAAAGCAACTAAAAAAGTAATGATACTTTATTGTCAAAATTAAACATTTTTAAAATAACAAACAGCCAAAACAATTGAAAGTTTTTTAAGATAACTATACCGTCATGGTAACCCTAAATAGTATTTATATGATTGATATTATATTGCTAATTTCGAATATTGATTCTATAATGAACTGATAAACAAACACAATGTAAACAAAATAATATAAAAACTAATGTTCACATTTAACAAGAAATAAAGAAAGTATCTACTCAATTTCTAATTAATAATAGTGCAAATTATTTGTAGTACATCATCACCGCAGAAAACTACATGCTAATATGTAATATATAAGTACTTAACTACTTAATCATTATTGGTTAATTATTGACATAAATAACTGCCACTCAATGTTTTAACTACTGATTAAAATGGCTCCTTATTAATAGAAGATAAAATATTCAAAATATCTGCAGATTTTACAGGATTAAAATTTATTTACTTTAACTGAAATTAAGTTTTCAATTTGGATAAAGACTGAACAAATCTTAATATCTGTGTCTAAATACCATACCATGTTTAGTATCTGACAAAATATATGTGATACTTTAATTTCCAAAGTAATCATAAACATTCAAGTATTTAGTCACATCAGATACTTATTTATTAACAGGAGCAAAAATTAAAATGACAACAACTTTAAAATCATGGTTTTTTTCTTTAACAATATAGCTATTTACTCAAATACAGAATCTTTATGACTTAAGATAGAATCTTTATAACATAAGCTTTTATAAGACTATTCTTTCTTCAGAACTTACATTCACATTTAAGTTAATAATAGTCATATCGATATTGGCCTTTTCTTCAACATGTTTATATTTAGTTTTATTAGATATAATCAGTAACTTTTTTATAGCGTCAACATGGATAATAAAATAACGAACTTACCGCACAAAAGTAATGACAAGCTATATCACCTATGTCATACAATTTACCGAACACGACTTCATCATCAGCAGAGCGATTGCAAAATATACAATTTGATATTTTTGACGCAACCTTTGCAACTAAACAATCTGTTTTGCTTTTCCGTGCCTTTGGCCGAGGCATTCTCGTATACGGAAATTGTATAAAAGACGACACCAAACATTCTTTTCATAAAACATTACATGTAAATATAATTAAAGCAGACCATTTCTTATAAATAGACGAAAAAATTGTGATAAACCGCCGAAATCCGATTTTGGGTCATTTCTACAAACGTCAAAACAACAACTACATATATGGCGGCGTTTCAATTTCGGCGGGAATATTGGTACTTCATTAAATGTCAATGTGTACGCTATGCAGTAGCGTGTATACCCCTATCAATAATTATAATAATTTACAGTACTAGATTAAAGCAATACTTCCATGCTATCACTAAAAAAAATTATTTTGAAAAAAAAAATAAGTAACCCGATTACATTAAAAATTCTAAACTCAAAATTATCAAACTTACTCAGTAAATGAACTGAAAAATAGAAACAAGTTGGTAATTTAAATAATTTATTATGACTTTAAATGATTATGGTTGAGAGTGTTCAAAAAAGCTGTCGAAAGCATCAAATACGTTAACTACAATTTTTATTTCATCAAATCCGTTGAAAGTGTACTTATACTATTTTATAATGATTGAGTAAGTAAGCGAAACATCAAAAATACTCACTTTCGCATTTATAATATGGAAGTTAAGACATTGGAACCTCTTCCATTAATTGTTTTCAGACTCTAACCGTATCACCAAAAAAATCGTTGGTCATTTGCGAAGGAACGTATTGTGAATATTTGATGCCTTGTACTCGTTCATCAACATTTTCAACCATAACCATTCAAAGTCACAATGAAATATTGAAATTTACAACTTATTTTTGTCTTTTCTGTCCATTTATTATGGAAGTTTGACAAATTTAAATTTGCAATTTTCACGTAGTCAGGTTTTATGTTTTTTTGCAGTTCATTTATTTTAAGTTTTTTAGTTACCGTAGATAATGAATATATTAATTAATATATCTGCACTTTAATAAATTCCCTCGAAGTAAGCATATGTAAAATAATAGGGTTTTAGATAGATATTGAAAGAAAATTAAGTCTTCTGCAAGTTTTCTCATCTAAACTTTAGGCTCTAAGTCATCAGATCACAGAATGAAATTCTCGTAAACGTTCATGAAGGTCATTCAAAGAATTTTGATCAAGTGGTCGATTTAATAGTTTTTAGGATCAAGAGTACCGATAGTTAAACCAGGTAATATGTTTATTAATAGTTTTTAAAATGAAGGGAACTGATAGCTAATTGAGCTATGTAATATGGTTATTCGACTAAGAATTACATAAGCTTAACGTTTTTCAAATATATGCGAGCTGAAGTTCACAAGCGCCCGATCGATTGTGGTGCCTTGGAACTTCTGTTACAGCCCACCGAATGATTAAACATAATATTCTGCTCTAAAATTATTTTGTCCTCGAAGTGCATCAAAATCAATCGTAGAAGGTTCAATCCGTATATTAATTCTTAATCCATTATTTTGATCATGATTATGTCAAACTGAACATTTACTGATTGTAGTAACTCTCCTGTTTCCAACTGATCTCTGCGAAGAAAAAGCTACCCAAGTTTTTGGAAAAACATCCATTTTCTAACACCGCTCACTAGTTGAATGATAGTTAACATTTATGTTATATCGTAACACAATTCATTGTTGTTTTTTAGCATTCCTCATCCCAAATTAGATTTAAACATATAGTTTGTGATCCTCTCCTATTTTTTTTTATTTTGATAGGTTTTGAAAAAATTTTTTGAAGACATTTTTGATTCAAGAAATCCGCTATTATTTTTTTATACATTTGATATATTCAGTATCACTCTCACAATTAAAATGAATCTAACGACATCAGTCAAGTTAAAATCTATCAAGTCGTGTAAGTTACAGAGCATGCTAAAGAAATTTACATACTGACATATATACATTCGAAAAAGATAACCCTCTTTCTGGAGCACTCTGGTAAATATAAAGATGTTATTAGCGTGTTGTAATTTGCAAGCGACAGTTATAGCCTTCATTATTCTAATCAGAACACACGCATCAATTTGGCCGTCTGAGTAACCATATGAACTATACAATAAAACAGAACTGTACGTACTCCAAATTATTTAAAAAGAAAAATGAATGGATGAAAATAGCAGGTGTATGGCCGTTTGCTCCTTTCAGAAATAGAATTATATAATCATGGAAAAGAATATCTAAAGTTACACGACCGTGTTTATGATTTTCTAAAATAACTGATAGACATTTGTGTAACAGTAGACAAACGGAGACGATTATATTAGAATAAGTACATACAAAAAAAATGGTCACCCTTAAGCATAGTTTGATCTGAAATTATATATACTTTTGCCTTGGGTATGAAATATATTTGAACTCATGCGAATCAAATTCAAACAATAATTATTCCAAACACTAAAATAAGACAAATTAAATAAAATTAGAGATTTCCTTAGAGAAATACTTAAAAGTAATTATTGTAATTTTTGTTTGTAGACAATACATATATGAAAGATTAAGGAAATAGGATGAATATACCTTAATTTTTAACCAAATCAATTTCTTTTTCAATAATGATCCTTTCATGGTGTATTTTTCTGATTTCAATTTTTACTGCATTTTACTTTTGCTTAGACTATAAATTACTTTACGTTTCAACATTTTTTTTGTATGGAATGGGGTTAAAATGCCTGTTGTAAATTTTCGGAATGTAGTTAGGTATGTACGTACGTAAAGTGTTATAAAAAGAAAGAATTACATGTACAATGAATTGCGATGTAGTTTGATTTACAATGATACTCAAAAATTTAATTTTTTTGTTTCTCCAAAGTAAAAGAAAATGAAAGTAGCGAGTACCGAATACGAAAAAAGTTACAAGTTTGTAAAGATAGAATATTGTGCAGATATTACCATTTAGACTTTTTACCAAAATTCACATTACATTTGATTACTCACCAGAATAAATGTCAATCGTATAAATGTAAATTCTTGCTCGTGAAATGCTCGAAAAGTTATATTTATTTTTATCGCGATAACAAAAAAAAACAAAATAATTTAATAAAGCGTATATGAACTTTCTATAAAATTTTCGAAAAATGCGTAAATATGTATTATCAAATAATGTCTCGTTAATATAAAACCTACGCTTTCCACTCAAAAAAAAAAACAATAATAATGCATTGAATTTGGATATTCGTGATGGTTGCTGCATAGTAGGCTTAGAGATTAAATTAAAAGCGATATTTACAAGAGTTTGTAGTTAATAATTTTTGAAATATCGGAACAACATCCATCCACATTTGTTTATTTATTTTATTTAAGAGATAAGTGTTATCAACATAAAAACGTAGTGAAATATTTTTTATTTTTTTGCAGACATCTGTATAAAATAAATAGTTGTAAATAAGTGAATAATTTAAACTAATTGATTTTGTTCTATTATTTATTAACGGAAGGCTATTATCATTTCATTAGGATTATAGTTTTTAAAAATAAGGCAAATATACTATTTTTTCGATCTGATCACTTAAATACGATAATTGTTGAGTTGTTGCTCCTCGACTTAGGTAAGAATAAATGAATCGTATGCATTCAAAGGATTTTCTATAATTTTGAAAATAGTAGATTTAATAAAAAGATTTAGTTTGGTATTTAAACTATAAGCGTTTCACACTGTATAAAAATATATTTAATGTGTTATTATATAAAATATATACTTTTGAAATAATAAAGACTCATAGTGTGATTTGTATGTGAAATGAATGCAGTGTATGACTAAAATATATTAATAAAGCATGCAAACTTTATGCATTTTGTGATTACGTTGTCATAATGGTTGACGGTACTACAACAAATTGGTGTATGTATTCGGTACTTTATATAAAAAAGGCATGTTAGCCATAAACATAAACTTCATAGTCTATTGCTTATGGCGGGAAAACAGTGTAATGTACGGCGGGAACTTTTTGTTGCAGAGTTGGTGTTCGTCATTTGCTTTGATATTAAGATTTGGCATATTCCTTAAGAAGTATGTAATAAAATAAATTTAAAAACTTCCTCGTTGTTGTCGAAAAATCAAACACGATGTATCCAGGTAAAACTTTATATTATTATATATGAACTCATAAAAAAATCTGTACTAGTTAACAATTCCTTCTGCATGCATAATCATTTTCCCGTGTTCTTTTTCAGTGGCAAAGCTCGATTATCCTGCACCAGATCAGCAGTATCCGTTTCAGAATTACTACAACGTAGAACTAGACGATTATGTCTGTAAGCATAAAATTTTTTTCACTAATTTCGACAACCGTTCTTGTATGGTTTTCATATCCGTATGTTACTAACGTATTTCTTAATATGTAAATGATTTGTTAATGTGACACACATTAATTAAAAAGAACTTTTTCCTTTGTGATTTTAGAATTTGAAAGAATGGAATATATTTTTCGTTAGCACAAGAAACGTATTGAACCAAATTCGACGTTAAAAAGAAATGGTTCTTCAGCCTTTGATTTCTCTTACCAATTACTGATACTAACGATGACACACAATTAAATAATGTGCAGTACGCTCGGGATTAACTCAAGAGTATATATCTATATAATATATAATTCAATTTTATTCCTATATAATTTAATCTGAACGGCTGAAAAGAAGATTTGATATTAATTAGACCATTAACATTGACTTAAAATTTACCAAAAGTAGTCATATAGTCAATAGAAAGTGTTTCTATTTTTAAAATCGCTTCCCAGGACATCACGCAAAAATAACAAAAAAACTGGCCAAGAACATGTCGAACCATGTTCATTATAGGGTTCCAAAGCCATTATTACTCAGATGAAAAAAATAGGTTGTTACACTTTGTCCATGTTTCCCGTACAGAATAGTTATAAGCACTTAAGTCGTCTATAATTAGAGAAACCAGTAAGTATATCAACTATTACTATTAAACTAGTGCAAATTAAAGTGCATTAGCAAAAGAGCGTATCTTTATGGCATTTACGTCCTTCTGTTGAGAAGAGCAGTTTTTTTGGCAATAACTCAAAAATAGTATATCTGACCATGTTCAAAATAATTTTTGTTGAAAGCAATTATTCAGCATTATCTGTCTTATTTTTTTTCATATGTTTTGGAGTTGTGCTTTAGAAAATAGAGGGAAGAGATACACAATTTCTGTTAATTTCGGAGCGATTATTTCCAAAATTATTGACGTAATTAGAAAAAAATGTTTAGAAACCTTAAAGTGTTTTAAAAGAACTGTCGAAATATATGCCATTCGTTCATATTTGCTAAAAAATTTTCTTCCCCATTTCTGTTACATGTATGGTGTGCCCCCCTAGAAACATTTATTTTTGTTCTTTAACCACCAAACTAAGTATTAGCTTACATAAGACACCTAAACTATATATTTTATCAATATACGTCTTATAGTTTTTTGAATAAAACGCCTGTGACGTACGGACGAACTGACATGACGGATTTTAAGGGTTCCGTTTTTGCTATTTTGACTCGAAACCCTAAGAAAAGCAGACATTTCTACTTTAAAAACTGTTTTACTATATTTAATTAAAAAACTCTGCAGAGGCGTTTTGCAAACAAAAAAAACAGTGTCTATTAGATTTTTGAAATAGCCCTTCTAATTAATTTCAGATGGACATAAAATATTATTTTAGCTAACCGATGTCATTGTATTCTATAATAATATGAATAATCAAACCTATGATACGGAAAAAAATGAAGATAGAGTCACGAGAGAGCTAATTCCAGAGATCATAATAGGTATCGAAGCGACATTGTAAATGGAACCGTGACCAAAGTTGAGATCAGGACTGCCAACAACATAATAAAGAGACTGCGATTAGACTCTGATTCGGGATAGAATTGAACATGGATAAGACTATACGTTAACATAAGCGATTAGTTTGATTATATGCGTCAAAAATTATCACTAGCTTTTGTCCGCGACTCCGCCCGCGTAAGAGACATAAAATGAATTAATTCTTCCAGTATACCGCCCCATCACGAAATCAATAATCCGATTGCTGTTCCGTCCTCGATTTTGACCGCATGCACTCCTGCTTTCGACTCCCTTGTTCTCGATCTCGGTCTCGCGTTAAATTTCGGTCTCAATACCGCTCCTCATTACGTTTCCGGTCACGTCCTTGTTTCTAATTCCGATCCCACACTTGATTTTGAACTTGGTCCGTTTCTCGATTTCAATCCGGGTCTCGACTTTCAGTTCTATATCTCGCCCCGTATGCAGTTGTTACTTTGCTATCGGTCACCGTTCTGATTTGAACGAAGACACAACAAATGATAGTATGCAGTAATAAAACAAAAATAGGACTAGATGTTTCAGGGTTAATGTACTTTTCTGTGAGTGAAAGGATTTTTAGAATCTTTAGTTGTACAAATCAGAACTTTTTTTTCCAAATATTCTCGATCGCTCGTACGACGTTATGTATACAGCGGTGCGTTTCAAATTATCATTTAAAATAATTAAATGTTAAAGTTAAAAGCTAAGCACATCGAATACGTTGTTTTAAGTTCACAATCGGCAATTGACTGTTATTTATGACATTATATGGATGTAACGAAAGCCAATATCTCTAATATTAGCGATATTTAGATATGTTTAGTTTTTAACTTTGCTATTATATATATATATATATATATATGTATATATATGTTTTGTCGTCAATAACTTCAGCGCTTACAATTTTTCATACAACAATTTCATTCCCTGTTATACACCCTTCAGAGTTAATTAAAGGAAAATGTATTCAATTTATTTATTTCTATAAGTAACATGAACTGGTAGCCCGTCCACTGCTTCGTCCCCGGTGTTTTTTTTATCATACAAACCCTGATAAACTATATACCTAAACCTTCCTCATGAATCACTCTATCTATTGGTGAAAACCGCTTAAAATCTATTACGTAGTTTTTGAGTTTATTGCGAACATACAGACAGAAAGACAGGCGCGGCGGAGGACGTTATTTTATGCCAGTTTCAACGGTTTCAACATTTTGTACAACAGAATTTTCTATGACACGAATTTCTACTAAATATCAAATATCTAGACCCGCCACTTTGAGCTGTGGGTCGATATATCAGTCAGTTTGCTCTTTTGTGCATATAGTTTAATTGCATTTTTCAGATTGTGAATTTTGCGAAGAGGACGTGTACGAGTATTGCACCACACACGGGCCACTTCTAGAAGTTCCCGATGAGGTAGCTGTATATCGCTGCACTTTGACTCTGTCTGGTTTTAGTATTTTTTTTTTTTTATAATCTGAAACTATTTGTGTACAAGAACG
Organism: Eumeta japonica; assembly: GCA_005406025.1. Classification (NCBI taxonomy): domain Eukaryota; kingdom Metazoa; phylum Arthropoda; class Insecta; order Lepidoptera; family Psychidae; genus Eumeta; species Eumeta japonica. The sequence continues at coordinate 116,420 of BGZK01000936.1, forward strand.
TCGAGTTGATATATTTGGTTAATTTATGTGTTTCAGACAACGTGTCTGGTATAAGAATAATATAGTAGCATAAATGCATTTATAGGTACCGTCCGAAGAAGATTTGAGATTGTCGGGGCTGCCCTGGGCCGCGCTGACGCTGCCTCGGGACGCGTTGTACATCGCACCGTCCACCATGCCCGGCGGCGCGCTGGGCGTGTACGCAGCGATGGATCTACCGGCGCGCGTTAGTTTCGGGCCGTACCGCGGCTGGCGGAGGGCCCCGGGGACATCCGCTTCGCAGCCCTACGCGTGGGCCGTCTTGGACTCGGCTCAGCGTCCCGTTTGCGAGGTGGACGCATCGGACCCGCAGCGCTCGAACTGGCTGCGGTACGTCAACTGCGCGCGGCACCAAAGACACCAAAATCTGGTCGCCTATCAATACCGAAGGAATATCTACTACAGGTGAATATATCTAATGGCACGTGTCCTTTTCGCACGTACATTTTGGGCGTCGTTTGAATTTCATAAATCTTTTACAGAACGATAAAACCGATTCCGAAGTACACAGAACTGTTGGTGTATTTGGGCAGCGACGTTGCATACTGGCTGGGCGTACACGTCTGCAGCTACGCATACATGAACGCAGGTAACTGTCAACTGTTTATCGGATGTTTTCCATGACTATCCTTGCAACACTGCGCATTAAATCACATGGCATCTGCGCAACCGAGCTTAGTTAGCTTAATCTTTCGAGTTTGCGCGGGATTATTACAATTACCCACGGGAGAACTTGATTATTTTATTTCCAACAATGAATACTTAAATACATAATAAACATTTATATGCACGATTTACCACCGTATTTTGTTTAAGTAGTATCTATAATGCCATTTCTTGCCGATAGCCACAATATGATTGCCTGCAAATCAACAATGTAATTACATCGAAAATCTGCGAGATAACAATAAAGAAACATTTAGAAAAATAGATGCCCATAAATATAGTATAGGTATACTACCTACCTACCCATAAATTTACACACACACACACTACACACACACACACACACACACACACACACACACACACACAATACATACACACAATATATATATATATATATATATATATATATATATATATATATATATATATATATATATATATATATATATATATATATATATATATGTATGTATATAAATATATAAAGTGTGTGTGTGTGTGAGTTATAGGCGACCGTGTTCGTAAAAAGTACATTAAAACTGTAATAACCTTTGTTTCGTAATGGTATAGTTAAAGTTCAACTTATTTTAGTTTGAATTGTATAAAATAACATAGAGAATGCATATTTGCAAAATGCATGATGCGATTTCGCTATAGTCCACGCATTTTAAACTGAGTCGTCAGGAGATAAATGTCACTGACAATAGGAATGTGCGCGCAATGCAACCCATTATCGATACTTAGCTACCTGCGCACGCGGGGTCGATGCGTCATCGTGACCTTTAGCACTTTGACTTCTGATTGGTCGTCACGAGTAAGGGTTGTTGTTTTTCGATAAATATAAGATATTTTGTTGTGACGCTCGTTACATTACTTACGTTTCGTTACGAAATACGCACAATGGAGAATTTATTTTCCAACGTGGTGGAAGGAATTAAATGGTGACATCAACGCTCAAGCTCGGGCTGTAATTCACAACGTGTTCTTGTCTTTAGAAGAATTGAAAATAGACCCCGAGAAAAAAGCTTGCCTCGATTTCAATAATCCACGAGCGCTTTTCAGAGCCACACTACGTTCTATATAGTTCCTCTTAGATTACTTCGAAACAAACATTTTATCTTACAAATTAAAAACTTTTGTTTTCAGATAGCGAAAATTATTCCTATTAATATTTAATATAATTTAGCATATCGATCGTACCTATCCCGTTATCGATATGCATCTCTACAATTCTTACGTACATCACTATACCTCTGCAAAGACCTGTAAGTGCGAGCGAGACAGACGGATAAATATGATTTATGACCCGAAACCTCAGTTCATACTAATAATAATAATAATTCTTTATTTTCCTCCACAATAGTTTAGAATGCAAGATTACAAAAAATGTGCAACATTAGGAATTACTGTGGGGGACTGGAACCCAAACTAAGTTCAACTTGTGTTATAGGTTTCCAGGCACCCGCCCTTGAGCATCACGGTCACATGTTTATTATGAATGTATAGAATAAGTGTATTGCATGTACTGGATGTTAAGAGCATGTTATGTGTGTTCATTCAGAGTAGAACACATCAAAAATATAAACAGAAGCAACAATTCTCAAGCGACTTGCCATTTGACGAAAACAATAAAATATGTAAATGAATGATATGAAAACAATAATAAAAAATATATTTAAAATGTAAAAAATAGTATTCCTAAATTTTATGTTATGATGTTTGAAAGAGCCTCAGTATCATCATAGTTTTGCTTCAATAAAAACTGATTGATTCTATGTTTACACTCAAATTTCGTTAAGGCATATATTGACAGGGATTTATTCAATTTGTTATATAGATACGGTGCCAAAAACTCATTGAAACGTTGTGCAAATGTAGTCGAAGTTCTGTTTAGCGGGCACACATTTCAACGTTTTAAATCTACGAGTGATGCATCGAATGTGAGCACCGAGTGCTCTTTAAGAATTGTATTCAGAATAAATAGTTGACGGACTGTTAGAACTTTCCAGATTTTGTATAGTTCCAAGGTGGGATATCTGAAGGAAGAAAAGAGCTAACCTTCAGTACTAATCTTTGGGCCCGTTCTAAGTTTATAATACTGGTTTTACATGCGCCGCCCCAAGAAGTGATACAATAAAGTATAAGGGATTGACAAAGAGAGTAGTAGACAGTTTTAAGACTCGGAAAATCAGCGATGTGACTAAGTGACTTAAAAATGTAAATAAGCTTGCGAATTCTACTTGCAAGTTCATAATGCGTCAACTATAGGTATTGCATCATCCTAGAGTGAAAGAGATGCATATAGCGAGATAGGTATCCATAGCAGGTCGAGAGGGGACAGGCGATGCGGGCACCTAAGTTGAATTTCAGATAGGCAATAAGTAATAGTTTTGTTGTATATATTATTTTCCCTTCAATGTTGAATGAACATATTTCGTTCATTATAAGCCCTATAGGCTGTCAGTATGCCCTAAGTCATACTCGATAGGTATATCCGGGCCGTTCGGTAGCAGCAGGGATCGTGTGACTGTACGGCCCAATTTCAGAAAAATTAGGCATTTCGGGCATGCAACCAGCTCGCTAGCACATACGGAGATGTTATAAAGGACAAATATCGATGGAAAAATAAGAATAATAGCAGTGCACGGTGTCCGTATACTTTATTATAAATAGAGGAACACGGTCCAGAATAAGTTTAAATTAATATATGATTGTATTTAAATAGTTTTAATTGAGTAAATATTGTTATATTTGGTATATAAAGAGAAGGCAGATTTTCTGCTGGGGGGCGCTGGTCGGCCGCACGGTAGAGGGGGTAATGCACTCCGATCTATATAAGCCGGAACATGTCCGGTCTAATTTGCGACAGACGAAGTCCTCAAAGTTCCACTTTATTGGGATTACGGACAACAGCCAAGTAATATGTTGCGTCGGGGGTTTTTTGGTCCGTGAAAGTTAGACACACCCCACGCACGCGGGTGCGTGGCAGCTCATTAGGTTTTTTATCCCCATCACCCCGTAAGGAGAAAACTAAAAAAGAAAAGTATCTAATTTGTCAGTGCGAGTGCAGTGACCGAGGGAAGAAGAACCCCAAAAAAATTGGTCGTCTGTAAAGTCGGTTTACGGACGATAATTTTACGTGATAATGTCATAAGAAAACATTAATGAAAAATTGCATACTTTCATGAATCGAACTGAATTATTATCACTGAATTATCATTATTTTGTAAAATACAAAGCTCCTTCTTTAATTTAAAATGACAATGTTTTCGATAAATTAACATTTATTTGCACTCGTGAATTCAAATATTTTTTTATTTGAATTATACAGTAAAGAGATAGATGCGTCACAAGCCGAACGCTTAGGCCGATCGTGCCTCTCCATTGTTCCGCGCTCTCGCTCGCGCGCTCGGCTCAGGCAGAACGCGACAATGAGTCACGCTTTTTCGTGCTTGCAGCCGGCGTTCATCGATCTATAATACTTTGTCACGTCAAAAAAAGGGAAGCAGCGCCCACAGAAGAGAGTGAAGCCAGTGTACATATGTATGAATGAATAGTGCAAGAGTGACGGCGTTCCATTTCAGAACCACTTTTCTGTGAAGAAATATTCGTGCTGCGCAATAACTATTAATATTTTTTAATGTCATTTATTTATCGTTAAGAAAATAATTACAAATAAGTGTAAAAAAATATGGGAAATTCAAAGAAGTTAAAACGCTACGTCATTGGTCAGACGATCTAACCAATAGCGGTAGCATTGTGTGACGTCAAAGTCTATGTCAACAACACGCTATATTTTTTTCAATTTTATTGTTTTCCCGTACTTTTTGCTACACGAAAATACACTATATGAGATGCGTTACTTATTTTATTTTTACACATAGATACAATACAATACTTATAAGTTAATCTTTTAGCAAGTTTCATCATAAACGTAAAATACAAAATTAATTGCACAACACTTCAATTTTTTTGTAGGTTAGTTTTTGTTGTCACGGTGTCGTCACGGTGACAAGTGCAGCAAATGGCGAGCATTTAAAACTCTTAAATTTCTTTAGTATTTTCAAAAAGTTTTTCTTACCTTATTTTAGTTTTTTCGAGATTGATATTTTTTGACAAAAATTTAACGATAGCAGCTATCGTATAAAAATACAGAAAAAAATAAATGCATATTCCCTGTCACTCATGTAAAGTATTAAAATTCAACTGTATTTACCTAGCGCTTCATGCCCAAAAAACGGCATCAAATTTCGCTTAAATTTAGCTTAGTACGTGAAACTGATCAATATGTGTTCTGTATTCAACAATCATCAATCGTTAGAACATAACATACTGTATAACATTTTATAGATCAATATTGAAACTATGTCCGACTTACTTCAACCCATGTCCATCAATTATTTTTTTGTGATAAAAATCATCGAGTCAGCATTATCAATCTGTAAACAAGTAAACTTGCACATTGATCCTTGAACGTATATGTATAAAAAAAAATCAATGAAAACCTACATTATTATAAATGGTAATGTTATTAATTTAGCACGAATATGATTTGGTCTATGTAGAGTGCAAGCCATCGACATATAGTTTCGATATAAATAGATATATGGTTATAAAAATATCCCTATATCTACTTAACCCTAATTTATTACATTTTAATATCAATGATTGTGAATTCTTCGTTTTTTTTGTTTTTCTATACTGCGAACTTAAAACAAATTTTCATTTTATTTTTTGTCTATGAACTCGCGTCCTTTTATTTGTTCGAAATCTCTCACTTTCTCTATACATCCATCATATTCGGTCATGTTCTCGCTTCTTTCAAAATCCACATCCTCGGTCTTATTAAAGGTTACTTTCATACCTCTTTTACCAGAATCGCTCATTTTAATAACCATCGCCTGCAACTCGCGACTGAAAATTCCATTTATCAGCGTTAACTGAAATTTCTAAACACGTATTTAACTTATTTAATATTATCGATACAAATAAATTTTTAAAAGTTATGGTGTACAAAAATATTTGTTAAATTATATTCAGTACCGTAAATATTCACTAAAAATCCACCATCCAAACAAATTGGTTTTATTTATCTAGATTTTAATTTCAAACAACAAATCAATTTTGTCATTAATTTTTGCAGTTGCTTATAACGATAAACCGGCGCTGGGAACAGCTATAATGAACGACGACTTGAAAAACAATATTGATGAAAATAACGAAATCCACAATTACAAGACGACGCTGAAGCCGACAGCTGTAGATAGGAATGTCGATGAAAATGTGACACGAGAAAAAAATGAAAAAATAATAGAAGAAAACCCGACTAATAATAAAGAAACGATGATGTATAGCGAATCTTGTTACACTGTTAAAACTCATATTAATAATACTACAGCAAAAAGGGCTTTGAAAACTGATAAAAGTAATATTCATTACATTCATACACACATGAGTGAAAAAGCATTCAAATGCGATCGGTGTGAATATAGTACAACACAAAAGAGTCATTTACAAAGACATATACGCACACATACGGGTGAAAGACCGTTCAAATGCGAACGGTGTGAATATAGTACAACACAAAAGATACATTTACAAACACATATACGCACACATACGGGTGAAAAACCGTTCAAATGCGATCGGTGTGAATACAGTGCAACCACAAAGAGCAATTTACAAAAACATATACGCACACATACGGGTGAAAGACCGTTCAAATGCGAACGGTGTGAATATAGTGCAACACAAAAGAATGTTTTACAAACACATATACGCACACATACGGGTGAAAGACCGTTCAAATGCGATCGGTGTGAATACAGTGCAACACAAAAGAGCAATATACAAAAACATATACGCATACATACGGGTGAAAGACCGTTCAAATGCGATCGGTGTGAATTCAGTGCAACACAAAAGAGTGATTTACAAAGACATATACGTACACATACGGGTTAAAAACCGTTCAAATGCGATCGGTACAAATATTATAAAACTCAAACGAGTCATTAAAATATATGTATATATATATATATATATATATATATATATATATATATATATATATATATTTGTACGCATACTAATAAAAGGTCATTCAAATGCAAGAGGTGTGAATAACATGCTAGTATAGTTATTCCTATCCATATGTACTAAATGGTCATACATTCCAATTACTTCAAGTAATTTGAAAATTCGCCTATCTATCCCAAAAATTTAAACATATAGTACATTTTAATATTTTCTTTTGTTTTTTCGTTTGCACTTTGACTATTTCACAAAATGTGTTTGTATTTCTAAACAATTATTAGATTCGTAGTGACCCACATAATTATATGTACAGTTTCAATAAATATTTAGAATAACTTATGTACGCATTTATTACTAAAATAAACGTAAATTTGAACATCGTTTTGTTAATAAAGCACTATTTTGTCTCATTGATAAATCCGAAAGGCCATCTAAGATGACGTTAGACCTAACATCTAAACGTTTTAATTAAAACATCCCCTTTTTGACGTAAGCCAAATTGCAGTCTCGCTCCATGGCGGCGACAATCGCCAGCAGTCACCAATTACTGGACTAGAGCAGAGAGTTCAGCAATCTCTCTCTGCTCTGGCTCAGTATAGTGAAAACAAGACCTTCATACAACAGCTGAATTAATTACAATAGAAATTGCGACAAGATAAGAACTACTATAAAGGTATTAAAGGTACAAGTACCAATAAGGTCTAAAAAGTGTAAGCGATTGCAATTGCATAACTTACCAGCCGTATACCCCAATAACTACAACAATGGTGTTTGTAAATTGTAATCGAGGAGTGTGTTCCTTCCTAAAAGTCCGGCAACACGCCAGTGACTCCCCCGAGGTTGCGGTGTCCGTATGTGGATGGGACCATTTACTCCCCGGTGGTTTGTATACTCGTTTGCCTCATAAGCTTATAAAAAAAAAATAAAAAAACTGGCCAAGAGCATGTCGGACCATGTTCATTAAAGGGTTCCGAAACCATTATTACAAAGAAAATACACTACAGGTAAAAAAAGTACGTTGTTACATTTTTTTCCATGTTTCCCGTACAGAATGATTACAAACACTTTAGTCGCCTATAAATAGAGAAAAAACAAGTAGGCATGTCGACTATTACTATTAAAATAATGTAAACTAAAGTGCATTAGCAAAACAGCATATCTTCATAGCTCTTACGTCCTTTTGATGAGAAGAGCAGTTTTTCCGCAATAACTCAAAAACAGTATGTCTGACAATGTTCTAAATAATTTTCGTTGAAAGTATTTATTAAGCGTTATCATCTTTATTTTTTTTCATATTTTTTAGACCTATAGTTTAAAAAATAGAGGGGGGGGGTTGCAATTCCTGCAACTTTCGAAGCGATCATTTCCGGAATTATTCACGTATTAATCAGAAAAAAATGCTTAAAAACCTTAAAGTACTTTTAAAAGGACTGTCTAAATTGGTGCCACTCGTTGATATTGGCAAATATCAATGTTTTTTTACAGTTTTTATCACATGTGTGGAGTGCTAATACCCTAGAAATATTTATTTTTCTTATTTAACCACCAAACTAAGTAGAGGCTTATACAAGACACCTGCGCTACAAAATTCATGAATATATGTTTTGTATTTTTTGAATAAAATACTTGTGACGTACGGACGGATTGACTTGACGAAACTATAAGGGTTCCGTTTATGCCGTTTTGATTCGGAACGCTAAAAACTGGATTTTTCAGATTTTCCACAGAAATTCCATCATATCTGTGGTTTTTAAACTGTATACATCTCTCTTATTCTCTCGCGCACATATAAGAACTCTACTAATTTTAGTCTGTCACCGTGAAAAAATAAAATGCATAAAACAGTTGACCCTGCAGGCCATCTCAAAAACTTTTCGCTTTGATATTGATCGATGTGTTTTAGCTTTTCTTAAGTTCAAAAATATAGTTGTATCAAAGGTCAAAGATTTACTTTAAGCTTTTCGAGTTCAGACATTCGTCAAAAAAGTTGACCTTATAAGTCATTATTGAAACTTTTTGCAACTTTTAAACTGAAAGTCTTTGAAAATGTACCTAGCAGTAAATTATTGAGTTTGAAAATCAGAATATATATTTTTGTACTTTTGAAGCTTCCCGTGTTTTAAAAATGCAGTTTTAATACGTTTTCAGCTTTTCGAGTTCAAACATCTATGTTTATTAAAATAAAACAATACTTTTCAATTTTTGAAATACGATATCTATAGAACGCGTAGTTCGATTTTGATCTACTAAATGGCATACGACGCAGTTTACAAATAAATTTACCGACACCAAACTTCAATACATCAAGAACTTTAGAAGTAAGGTTTTAAAAATTCCTTTTGACGTGACAACGTCTTATAAATTGGTTTGCCGGGTGACACTTCAAGAAACTGCGTTACGCTCCGCTCACGTTATGCGCTCACAATGAAAGCGAGTGAGAGGCACGCGTCCCTTCCACTCGGGCATGGTTAGCCCGCTTAAGAGCGAGAGAGACAGACATAAAAAGTGAAAGGCACGCGTCCCTTCCACTCAGATAGGAACAAGTTAAGTTGTAGTAAACGCTGTTTCATTGTACGCAAATGTATTGCAAGTTATTGTATGTATATTTGTATATAAATACGTATGTATGTGTAAAGGTAAAAATAAAATTTTGTTAATATGAAATTCAGTGCGAGATTCTTTGTATAAATTAATGTTTTAAATATAATTCTTTGTATAAATAAATGTTTTAAATTGTTACTATTATTTCATCCTTCTTCCTACTATACGAATGAATATTCACATTAAAATGATTTTACCACTCAAAGTCGTTGTCACGTAAAACTTTCGCCCGTATACCGACTTTACAGGCAACCAATTTTTTTATATAAATTTTTCTTTGAGAATATCTCTCCAACGAAACAACCGATTTCAATGCAGTTTGCTGATCAACATTACTTAAAAAAAATGGGTGCGTGTACTTATGTACGCGCGTGAGAAGTTATACTTCTTTGGCATCATTAAAAAATAGTTTTTAATTGCATGCAAATAATTAATTACAATAAAATAATAGAAGGATTGGAAAAGGATAATCAACAAAGTTCAGTTTAAAATTGAAAAATTTAAACTGAATAAATATTAAATAAATATTAAAAAACTTAATAAATATTAAATAACCAATAATAAGTATTTAACATTAAAAATGCATTGATTTCATTACCTATTATTACCACTAAAGTACCTAAGCGGCAAATGTTACGTTACGTTAATTTATGGCCACCACTTTAACCACTATTCTTTATGACCGTAACTCCTTACAAAGTCACACTTACAAACGACTACGCTTCCGACAAACAAATACGTTTTTGTCCTCAATATTGTGTTTTATTAGTATACATAATAATATTAAAAAAATATTATGGATAATAACATTTCCATTAATTATAATTTTATACAGTACATACGAATTTTCATTGTTACATTCACAAACTTTATAAGCCGTTGTAAAGTTGCACAAAACGTGGAATAGATGGCGCTATCAAACAAAATCGTACATCGCACCATAGGTGTGTCCACCGCCAGACTTAGGTGGATCTATTCGCCGACTTACGTCATCGCTTCTCGGCCTTTTGGCTAAGATCAAAGTGTAGTATCTGTTATTTTTAGCTTAATATCTGAAAGTTCCCGCATCGCGGGACCAGTATATTAAACTGATTTTTGTGACACGACGGGGTGTTCGGAGCTCGCTCCACCCCCGTCACGGGTCGGCCCACATGAATCACTAACGTATATTTCCGGCTTGTCCGAATTGTATAGATATAAAAATATATTATTAGCAGGTTTAATAATTATAGAAAATTAATACTCAAAATTGATTATTCATATGAATACTATATTTTGCAAGAACTGGGTTATGAATATAAGTACTATGTAATATATAGCATGAACACTCTGTACTATGTACTATATAGTATGAACACTCAGTATTGTAACTATATTCAGTGTTGAAAATATATTTTTTTATTACTTCTATTCTGTGGCTAACTTCATCATGTCGTTTGTGCGCGCGCAGCTCACAAATTCACTCTCATCCAAACGCTCCAAAAGAAGTATAACTTCAAAAAAACATGCGTAAGCTTTCAGAATTCATCGGTAAAGTAATTTAAAAGATATTCTAAAAAAAACAATTCTTAAAAAATTTTGCTCCAACGATATCTATTGAACGAATCTATCGAGTTTTATGCTATTTGTGGCAATTCATGCAACTATATAGGGAAAAAGATTTGGTTTTGGTTTCGTAGATAGAGCAGTCTAAAAGTTATTTCTAAAAACATTTTCGTAAAAATTTTTTTTTTTGAGAAACCTCAAAATCTACCGGACTCACACACGCACTAGTATAGATTATATAGACTTAACTCAAAAAATAGAAAATACAAGTAGAAAACAATAATTATTTTGAAATGTTTTGTGGGCTTACTGCGTGCAAACACAAAAATGGATTGTTTTGAATTCATTCACAACTACGAAATCGGTTTGGAATAATGACGGATACGTTGATATGCGCAATTTGACAAATGCTGTTATAAAACACCACCAGTCAAAAAAATATTTAGAGTCGTGCTTAAAATTGCATACTTTTATTAAAACACGCATCAAAACAAGTTCAAATAGCCAATGTAAATTAGACATTCAGAAACACAATTCAAAACTAGATAGAAATTGTAATATTTTTCATAGTTTAATCGATATGGTAAGCTTTTCACTTAAACAAGAATTACCTTTTCGAAAAATATAATGAAACTATTTCTTCGTTAAACAGAGGAAATTATTTAGAAATGGTAGATTTGTTGTCGAAATATGATGGTATTTTGGAAAATAATTTTACAAACTTCCACTCATGATTTTATAGGCTTATCCAGTAGAGTTCAAAATGATTTAATTTCTAGTATTGTCTCGCTGATACAGGACACAATTAAAAAATAAATAATGATATTATCGCAATCAATATTGATGAAACGTCGGATGTCAGTGGAAGGGAACAACTCATGGTTATATTGCGATAGTTTGTAGATTCCAAAGTAATCGACTGATATATAAAACACATGAATCACAGTTTGGGTCGAACAGCTATTTCACTGCGTTGAGCAGTTTTATGTATCCTCGAAAAATATGAATGTTTATCCAAAATAATAGCTCAAACATATGACACCGCAGCAGTTATGTCTTCTGAGCAAAACGGTGTGTAAGCTAAAATTAAAGGACATTGTCCTTTAGCCTTTATTTGTTTGGTCTTTTGCCCAAATTTTAAATCTGATTTTTTCCAAATCGTGTCAACTCATCAACGAAACTAAGTGATTTTTCAGCATTATTAAAGACATATAGAAATTTTTTGAATGGAATAAAGTACATTCTTAGCCTCCCCACTCTCGTCTACTAAGCGTAATACTTTTGTGTGCGCCTGTACATTGTCGGGCTAAAATGATAGAGCAAGCGTCGGTGTGTATTCATATCGCACACTGTCTGATACTTGCTTTCATCCGAGAGTTTTACGTACATGCGTGTACCTGCACACTGCAAAGTCTTGAGAAAACAAATCATATAGTATAGTAAGTATATCTATATTACACTTGAATATTTTCCAATATTTCTAATCCTTTCTTAAGTACGAAATTTTACTTTAATATTTTCTAATAAATAAATTACATTCTTATTCTTTACTGCTCATAAATTACATGTATAGCGTCATTAAAAAGTAAAATAACTTTAAAATTTGATAAAAATATTACAAAAAGAAATAAACTTTACAACCGCCCTACTCCTGTTACTTTACATTTATCTCTTTTCTGAAATATCACTTCTGCGGTGTGTGAATTGCACCCAAACACACATACATTTTTTTAATAGATCATAAATTCAACAGAATGAAATTAATAATAAATACCGAATTAATGTTTCCATTTGAGATTTTTCAATTCATACGAAATGATAAATGTCAAAAGAAAACATTAATTTCTCAATTTCAGATCGGCTCAATTTTCAAGCTGTGACAATTTTTACATGGCTTTCATGTGACATGTAACAGGTACACAACCCAGACCAGCGCATGACACCGATTGCTTTAAATTTAGAAGATCAATATGATAAAAAACTTATTTTGATAAAAACATGACCATTAGTCGCCCCACTGCTATCATCCAAGGTCTTTTTATTTAATTTTGAGAACTTGAAGTCTGCGTTTTCCATTTTGAAACTTACAAATATTCTTAATCCTAACCCAAATTCTGAATCTAAAAATAGAAACTATTTCAAATTAATATAGGTGGATGAGAATACAGACTTTAACCTTCACTTCGTCATTTCGCAAATAGAAATTCAACATTTAAATAATGTCTCGTGACAATTTCCACATGGCCCAAGAATCCCCTTCCCAGGAGGGAAAGTTCTCGAAATTGGGGAGAAAAAATGCTACTTCTCCCCAGATTTACACTGGGATGGAAAACTCGCCTTCCATACCTGATATCATTCACGTTCCCAGATTGGGGCGGATTTAGCGTTACACAATTTAACATCCTGCATTGTTTTTCTTATTTTTTTTACTAAATTATATGGCGGTTCACATAAGATACCTGTCAGTATAATTTCACAATTGATGGAAAAATGGGGATGGAAATTATAAGATAAGACAAACGAACGGGCAGACGGACTGAATAAAATTATAAGCGGTCCCACTTTTATTATATTTTTGGCTATGGAACATAAAATATTAAAATTCGCACAATCATTCAAATTTCTTTCAAACCTTTTAAAATATTTTCAATCTTTAATACAATACTAGACACAGAATAACCTTGCTGCTCATAAATCCAGACTGAGCAAAGTTAACAAATCATATAAAGGTTAATGTGTGCGCTTTTATAATAAGGTCCTCGTTGAAATTCAAAATCTGCCATTTCACGAATTTAAAACTTTCATTAAAAAAAAAATTATGTGGTAATGACTATTATGCCATATCAGAATGTATTAATGAAAAAAACCCGTGGGAATGAACTGCTCGACTTTCAGGCTCTTCATATAATTTTCAAATGTTGTGCTAGTTTTATTGACTATCTGTCATATATCTTTGAGTGAAACTGAAAAATGAATCAACATTCTAAATGGGTGTTAATATTAATAACAAAAGAATAACCATAAACAACGTATTTCATGTGTTATTCTTTTACCTACGAAATAAAGATAGTTTTGGTTTGATTGATTAGATGAAATAAATATGAGAATAAAATCGTATCCATAATAATTATACAACCAAAGGATTTTTTTATGAAAGATATTTTATGAAAAACATGAAATACCAAAAGAACTTTTCACGCTACCTCAAATACCTACTTGAAAATGCTTACCAACTTTTCTACTATTGCAAGAAACGTGTTTTTTTTTAACATTAATTTATTATTGTTACGAAAGTAAAACATAGAATCACACATGAATACAAAGATCTTTGAACCTACGCGATGTTTTAAACTGTCACGTCAGATACCCGAATATTCAGTTTTAAATATTGCCGGATTTTCGGTATTCGATTGTATAACTAATTTATTACCCATTTAAGCACTGATAAATGTGGTATAAATACTCAATTTTGAATAGTTTTAAATACACAAGTAAGCAAGTCTAAAATGATGAATTCTATGAGAATTGATAAGTGTAGTTACATAAAATAAAATAATCGACTCATTTCAAATCTTATAAGCGTAACTTGTATGTAGTTAAAGAAATAATATAAATATGTACTGCATCTTTTTACATTTTTGAAACAGAGAGAAAAAAGAATTTGAAATTAGCAATAAATTCGTTGATGGTCGATTTCACATCAATTACTTAAAGATTTGAATAAAATAAAATGTATCATTTTGAGATTCCTAAAAAAGAATCATCAAATTAGATTAGAAGAATTGTTATTTACAAAAAAAAATTATCATATTCGCTAATATTATCTTATATCTTATCTATGCATTTAAGTGGCCATGATTATATATCTAAGTTTTCTGGTATCAAAAATGTGTCAGGTCTTTACCTTCTCAATATACTCTGTTCCGATCAATACAAAAATAACTTTATTCTAATTATTAATTAAATCCTATGTAAACAATCCGTCTCGATATGGCTTAGTCTAAAAATCGTCATAATACTACCAACATGGCCGCTTTGGATGGCCACAGATAGTATTTGGAACAGGTAAGACCAAACGAGGGTCGCTCTCTTGGACCCCGAGTCTCAAGCCTAACTACTTTACAAAGGATTTTGCCTCATTGCCCCAACAGGCAGCAGTTTCGAAGACGTTAAAGATAAAAAGGTACGTGGCGTGCAGTGCATTTGAGGGATTTTAGCCCCAAATTAGCCCCAAATTATATTCAATATACATTTATATAACTACATCTATTTTGCTATCGCTAATGTATTATTACAATTTATCAAATAAATCAACCATGGTGCATTCTTATTGGAAATGTTAAGCATTTATATAAAATAAACATAAAACAAAATAAAACGAAAAGTGTCTATCGAACCAGGACTTAGAAAAAAGTCCTCCGAGTAATTAATAGTTTTCATCAGAAAGCTTTGCGTCCTACCTACAGATGTTCGATTGAAAGTATAACCAATAAAATCAAGAGTGTAAGTAATTACAATGACAAAGGGATTTAAAATAAAGGTAATATGTAATAATGTATATAACCATAACAAAAACAAAAAATGTCAACAAAGGAATTGTTTATAAAAATGCAGGTTCCACATAATTTTATTTATCTTTCGAGCTTGCATCATCATTTTTGCCGTTAAACGGCAAAAATGCCGTTTTTGCCGTTTATTTATTATTTCTACTGCAAACTATTGATATTTAGAATGAAAAGATTCTTTTAATAATGTCGATTTTCTTTTAATAATGAAGATTTAAATATTAAAAAAAAAATTGTTACTTTGTAACTGGTCAATTTTTTTTTATTGTGAATATGTCTTTTATAATGTAACCGATTTTTCCTATTAGGATCATAACCTCAAATCCAACTTTCTTTTATAATATGTAAATATTTATTAAGCAATATAAAATGCAGCTTTTATAATATGCCGAAAAGCTGTTCGAATTTCCTACTCGTTTTCATAAAAAAAATATTGAAGACATTATTCTTTTTTGCTTATTTGTACTCATTTACGTTGACATAATTTTAGCAATACAATGAAGTTGACTTGAAATATTTAGTGTTCAAAAGAAACTAACTGTGCTTAGATAAAACAATCAATCTTAAATCTTTTCTTTAAATTTATTTATTTAAATACAAAAAATGTGAGTTGATTATGTGCAATTTATTTCACAAACATTCAAAAAAGTCAATTTTTTTAAATACTTGAAATATTTGAAATTAAACGGGAAATTTACTTTTAGTACACAAGAAAATTGCTATGAGAAGAATTTTTTCGGGAAAATTATTACGATTCTTCATTTTAAAACCATCCGAGATTAGAGACAACCATTTAGTTTGTAATAAAACGAGGAAAAAAAAAACTGTCCCCATTGTCTATGGTTGAATGATAAAGTAACATTTTATTAGAGTTATGATCAATTAACGTCAAGCAACACTCATTTGAAAACGTCAAAAAATCAAAAAAGCCGTACGGCGGAACCCATGGGGCTTAGTTTTAATTTAGTTTTAGTGTTAAATTACTTTAATTATTGATTAGGGTAGTTAGAGGGCAAATAATACATATATTAACGTCTAGTCGTAGTGGTACCGGTTATAATTTATGTCCAGTGACCCTGTTTCAGTGCCATAAATTGTTGAAGTTACGATCCTTTGTTTTGAAAATTCGTATTTGCAGCGCTTCCCGGGTCGTATTTTTGAAGATTACGTTTTTGAGGCCGCGAGGAAGATACGTTGTAGTGTTTCAACGCGTGTATTTGTAAAATAATATGTGTTATTAAATATTTTTTTTGTGATATTTTATATGTGTACAGAAGCACGGAGAGTGTGGATTGATACCGAAAGTATACAGGTTTGAGGAAAATGTCCACTTTAGAAAAAAATCAACTATGGTCGGGCCTCACTGAGAATTCTCTCGATTCTAAATATGAAAAATGTCGAAACATCACAGAGGAGATATACAAACGAATTAATATCACTTTCGAGATCAAGAAATTGGAAGAGCCACAGAGTGATGACCACAGTGATTTGAGCGAACAGATAGACAGCAATGAACTGAGTAATGAAACGGATCTCTTTGCATATGACAAAAGTGATAGCATTTCAAGCAGCATATCTGATTTGGATAGCAAAAGTTGCCAGAAGTACATTAATCTGAACAATAATGAAGAGACTTCAAAATTTCGTCGGTCTGTACCAATTTTTAGGCCATCTCGTCCGAAAAAGAAGTTCAGGAAGAGAATTAAGAAACGTCAACAAAAAGACAAGTCCGAAACTGATGGTTCTAGCGATGAAGGTTTGCCCTTGAGCAGAATCGTGGATATAAACACTATCAAAAGCAATGATAACAGTTGTGATGCCAACAAAAGTCCAGCACCAGAGTCTACTGTGGCTTGTTCGAATTTAGAACGTAAAAATTATTTTAATGGTGTCGATGGCTCGGATGCTAAAAAAGATACTTTTAATTCTGCTACTCGTAAGTTTTTTATTGTGGATATGTATTTTATTATGCAATATATTTTTGTCCTATCCGAATTTTTCTCTTCACTATTAATCTTCCATCTAAATGCAAAGTTTCACAAAATTTATTTTAAAAAATTGAAATTTTATTAACATAGAATTAAATATTCCATAAATCTTTTGATCATACCAATATTACTATTTTGCCCACATGAAATTCCCGCATACCTGGTTAGATAATACATATATTCATAGTTTGTATTATTAAAGTTTGGAAGCTTAAAATTTTTCATTTTTAATGTACATTTGGAAAAAAATTTACACAAAATTCTTAAATAGTTTAGTAACATCTATTTATGAATGGATTAAATTACTTTATGGACAGCATCATCAAATTTCTGACCTTATTATGAGAATTCATCTATAACTTACCCATTTTAAGTTGCTGTTGTAATTTCTTAATCATAATTATTTTAATGGAAGAATACTAAATATGTTTAAACCTACGTTATAAGTACTAAAAAACTATTTTTTTCTGGTCAGCCTACATAGATCAGAGAAGCATATACTACTTGAAGTATTTTATTTATAATTCTAATATTTGCATGAAATGTAAAAAAAAAATGTGAAAAGTTATTTAAAAATAAATTATATCACAATTTATTTCTAAAAAAAAAATCTTAATAATGAAAGCAATAAGCCCTTCCATTATTCAACTCATTACAAAAATTCTTAATGTTTTCTCAAGTAGTTATAAAATTTATCATTAACTATTAAGTCATAAAAATTGTAATTTATGAAATTCAATAATATTGTAAATAAAGAACTTAGTCATTTTTTTATTCATTAGAGTTGTCTTATCAGTACCCACTTTTTGTAGATACAAATATATATAAAAAGGTATATAAAAATAAAAAAATCCCAGTCATTTGATTATGCCTTTACAGCGAAAGAAAAAATAGACGAGCCCGATAACATCGTTGACCCGAACGGCACAGTGAAGAACACAGATTCACAGCAGGAAAAATCTGAACAATCATTCAAATTCCCTGAAAATTCAAAAGTGTTGCTAGATTCGAAAATTGTTTTGGAGCCCTTGAATTTGTCTGTATTGAATAACGAGCAAAAGGTAAAGTCATCCACGAACGCGGACTGGAAGTGTGTCATATGTCAGGCGGCGTTCAAAGGAGAAAGGGGGCTCAGGTTTTTATTTTGAATCTTTATTTATTCTTATTTCAAAACTAATACCTATAAATATAATAAATGGTTTTACAATTGTTTCAAAAGAAGAGTGGCTCCTCCATAAACCGTGTAGTTCTATATGATAAATTACAAAATAATACTTAAATACATTATAACATTGTGAGAATTTATAATATTTAAAAAAATATGAAACTTGTTTTTCCAATTAATTGAGATCATATCATAACAGATATGATTACAAGGTTTTAATTGAAATATTATGTTATCATTTTCCTGAACGAATCGCAACAGAGTTGCTTGCAACTAAACACTATTGTATTATAGCTGATATGTGGTCACCAAACCGTCATCTTGTTGATACTCATAGCAACCATTTCAACACCACGGATATGATCATGTCGAGGTTGGGTCTTTCAAAAAAGATATTAACGGGACTCCTAACTGTGTGCAGAATTAATAAATTACATAATAATGATAAAAATTATGTTTAATGTTTTTAGTAACGCACTGTAATTTAAAATGTCGATTTGCATTTGTATAATTGTACTTTCTTCTTTATTAGTAATTTTTATGTATCATTGTTTATTAGCCTGAATAGATAAATAAATAAAAAAAGGTTACCGAACTAATTTTCAGCAGATTTTTGATCATATAGCATATTCGGCAACTTCAATTCCGTTTCTATACATCCATTGTATTAATAACAAATTGTATAATCACCTATAGGGGTATATCGTATATCGAATAAAAATATCTCTAGAGATTTTCTAAAATTGTATTTGATAATAACAAATCTTGATGTTAAAGTGATCAATAAAGAGTCACTACTTAAGACATTATATATAAATAATGAGTATTTTAGACGGTTTCATATAGTAAAATTGGTATTATAAGTCATAAAATCAGTTTCTAAACCCGAAATGTAGCTCTAATTTAGAAATGGCATTGATAATGTTAAAAATATGATGAATAAGTGGGCAACGCATTTTATTTGAAAGATATAAACTATTAATGTTTTAAAGAAGAAAAAATGTACATTTAATATTTGCATATTGTAAACATAATAAAACCACAGGAAAAATATTTGGGAAATTTCCCACAATCATATTGCGTTCAATGTTCATATGGATATATAAGGTTTCCTTTCTGTATTCTAATAAAATTTTGCATGGCTTATGGACGACCTTATAAATTCACTATAAATATGTTGAATTTATGACATCCTGTCACAGCACCACAAATTATAAGCATTTTCAAGTTTATCATTTTTATCAAAACAGGCGACACATGTCCACATCTCATTCGGTGACGGGTGAAGAGAAGTCGATTCAACCCAACACCCAGAAAGAAGGGGTCGTTAAATCCACAGTAAAGGTAAGTTTCTTTTTAAAAATACTTTTTATAAGCAGTAAAAATATTATAGCAAAAAAGAAATGATTCTGCTTCAATTTATGAAATTAAAAAAATTACAATTATAAAGCGACTTATCTGCCGGCATGGCTGACTAGGAAAACATGCTGGCTGTGTATAATTTGTTTACCGTGTGCTCATTTGTGTGGAAACACGGGGTAAGTTACACATATAGCCTTGATAACGGCACAAAAAATTACATTATAATGATTTATGTTAAGGATATTTTGTGTTTTACAATCATATGATGTTAAATTTAAAATGGGATCCGAACATCTTTTTTGCTTTTATACTTTAGATAATCAGATAGATCGGTGAATGTGGAGGCTAACAATATATCAGTATGTTATAGATTTGTAATTGATAACAATAATAATAAAATAAACTCACGCCTATTTCCTAGAAGGGTAGGCAGAGACTATTGATTTCCACATGGTACGATCTTTGCATAATTCTCTTGCCTCACAGACACCCATCAATCTTTTCATGCTAGCTCGACGATTTCGAGTGCTTAAAATGCTATTGCTGAGTATGCTAATAAATTTAAAATTCTAAATGATAACAATGCTTTATAATTTTCTAAATGATTAGTTTATTGTCCAGTTTTTCTACTAAATTTAAATAAAATGATAAGGCCACCTAGAATATATCCACCTAGTGTCTACAAAAAGCGTGTTTCATTTTGGAATAAATATTAAGGTTATGAATAAAATCTTATTCTTTATTCTAATAAAGATCAGGGTTTGAACTCGTTTCCTGTGCTGAAGGATGATGATGTACTATTTATTATTGCTGTCTCTTTATAGCAGGTATAGGCAACCTTTGACATATTGTGGGTGGGCAAAACTTTAATGTGTAAATACATTCGCAGGCTGCATTCTAAAAGTAGTGCATTTTAAAGTAGTGTTTTAAACTAGTATTCATAGTTTTTAGCGATAGATATCAGACATGAAATTTTTCAAAATGTCTGCTGGGTTGGATCAAATCTTACAGCGGGCCAGTGGTTGCCCACGTATGCTTTATAGTAACAATTATAATGTCAGTTATAAAATTATATCTCATGATAATATCTATAAGACTCCAATAAAAGCTAGCATAATGATAGCAAATTCTTTAAAAAATTGTATTCATTCCCAAGAATCTAATTGGAACTTGAAATGCCACTGTATATAATGTTCTATGTTTGTGTTGGTGAAATTCACTAGAGACTCCTTTGGAGTTGCCGGTGCTCCTGGATGGCGACGATCACCTGCTCTGGTATTTTGCCTGCTAGTTTGCCTTAAAAACCTTATAAAGAATTGAAGCCTCGAACGTGTAATGAGAACATGAAGTAGTCGTTTGGTGTAAAAAATACTAATTATTTTTTTTTTCAGGAAAGCTCAAGCGCCGTTGATAACTGAAATATTTCATCGCTGTCACAAGAGAATTGGTAACGTGCTGATTGATCTGTCATTTTATTATTTTTTAAGATCTCCATAGTTGTAATTGTTTATTTCATTGTTGCTTTAGAACAATGTGTTGTTATTAATTAGTATTTAATATATCCTATCATAAGAAATAATTGGTTTGCAAATCAATATCGTATTATCTATGTGGATGGAATGGTAAAATAGTTAATAAATTAAAAAAAAAGGATAGTAATGAAAAAAACGGAATGTGCCTTCGCTGCCGACGCCGGGTACAATCTCGGTGGCCAACGATAACACAATGTATGATAAGCGGTTGAAATAACCTCAATTCATTCAACATTAAATTCGATAACGTATTTGGATCATATAAGGTTTTTGGTTTTTATAACTATTTGAAATATTCCATTTCGTTCTAAGTTAAATTTGATACTTACTAAAGTATCAGCTAATTAAAAAAAACAACATTTGAGAAATGAATAACCATGTTATATTATTGAGCTAGTTTATCATCTGTCGGATTACACACCAGATGAATAAATATCTAAGGCCAAGTTAAACAAAGAAATGATGTTAAATTGTTTGGTTTTTTTTAAAGGGCCTATTACGTTTTTTTACCATATCGACGCCGGCAGCGAAAGTAAAAAAAAATGTCTGCAAAACATCCTAAAATCGAACATTTTTTTTTATTAAAAACAAACATTTCATAAACATATTCAGTTTTGAATCGCCTTCCTATAGTCATACTTAAAAAAAAACTAGTAGGTGTACTGCAAAAAAATGTTTTATTAAAATTCTAGTTATAAGTGAATTTTAAAAATATGAAAATCTGTTTCGCAATAACATGAATGCAACATTATTTATTTGTCGCAGACAGTATATAAATTTGGTCACTTGACAAAACGCCTATGAGTGTTATAGTTTGCATAATTCATTTCAATATTTGCACTGTTACAACTTTCACATTTTTCTCCTATTGTCTACACTGATACCTTAATTAAATCACAGGAATTAATGATATGCTTCTATAATATTAATATTAAAATTAATACAAAAATAACTCATTTTAGGGATTATAGCGAATGAAACATGTATGAATTCTATATTTCTTGTATATTCCTATGTTTTTAAAGAAAAACTCTAGTCTTGCTATCAAAATACATAAATCTCATGTCAAAATCACGTTATAATTATTCAACTTAATACAATAATATCCAATAAAATTAATTTTAGATGCTGCTTATGAAAGAAATACTCCTGATTCTTTATGATTTAGGAATCGATCTCATTTATTGAGAATAAAAAATATTTACCAAAGACAATTTAATTATTGTGTTAAAAAAATATTTAATACTAACTGAAAATTTACAAAGTTAAATATAGAAGATATTCCCATTATCTATTTATTTATAAAAATCTATAAAATGTTTATGTTACGTAAATCAATATAAAACTATATAAATGTTTCTTGTGACGTTTTCCATAGAGCAATATAAACGAATCAATTAATTCTAAAATTTGGTGGGGTCACTGCCATGTATCTACATGGTCATACTGTGGCTATCCATAAAGCTGTGTCATTTCATCAAATTGGGTAACAGATTTTCACTATTTTACTACTCTAAATAGCAATACATTAAAGAAAATTTTATATGTAAGCGATATGAAAGGCTCTTCGAGAGGTAAACGAGTGAGATTGTTGATAAAATTTATCGGTGATGGGGTTGTGTGGTTCAACTATTGAACGTCTACGTGAATCGACCGTTCTAAGAAGCCGTCGTCCAATATTTTAAATTGCGTAAGAAAAGAATTTTGGCATCCTTTTTCTCATTTTCGGAATGCCGAAATGTTTTTTCATAGTAATAGTTTGGATATATTTTAAAATCTCTAGTGTATTTTGATGATGAAAACGTACAATTTCTGTGCCGTTTCTAATACTAGTGTCTGAAAGCTACACTAGTCTAATACTAGTGTAGCTTCGATTCTCATGCGTTTTTTTGTATATATAAAAATAAATAACTAATATTTGTAATGCAAGATGTGAAAATGAAAATTCGGGGATGAATAAAATTTCATTGAATAAAATCATGAAACAATATTCAATTAAATAAATGAAGGAGGTCTTGAATTTATAAATAAGAGGACTTGTCAAAGAATACATAAATATTGGTGTTGCCAATTTAAAACAAATTTTTACCATTATGGTAATTACCATTTTCTCATAACACTTATAATTAAAGTGCAGTTAAAGTGGTAATTTATCAGTTTTCGTTATATATTACTGTTACTACATTTGTTATTTTACTAAAAGTTTATACAATAATTTAATCGTCCGTGAACTGGAGAGAGCTCCTATCTCACAAATGTTAAATTTCACAGGAAATTAGAAGTTATTGGGGGCAGAGAATGCAACCCTTATATTTAGTAAATATTTCTATAAAGATTATTATATGCATAAAGGGTAATTAGTGAATTCATTATCGTAATTACCAACAAACGGTACAAAAAATGTATTTGGACAAAATCTCAAACAGGACTCAGCAGTTCACGGATGTTGTCTCTCATAAAACAATATTGCAAGCCCTATTCTTTGCATAAATTAGTTGCTTATTCCAGTAAAATGTCTTTTATCTTTTCTGTTTATAAACCCACGCCTATATCCCAGAAAGGTAGGCAAAGACCGCAGATCTCCACATGGTACAATTTTTGCACACCTTTCTTGCTTCACTGACATCCGTCAGTTGTTCCATCCAAGCGCATCGGTTTCGAGTGATCGAAATTCAGCCTTTCTTTATTGTACCATCAATTTGGTTTGTATTAGATTTTCTAGAGTTTCCCCACATCCATCCATTCAGTGAAATAGATTTTGCAAATGTCAAAGTTCATGACGTAACTTGAAAAAAAAAAGAAACGTTGAATACGAGAAATGGCACAGAAACGTAATTTAACACGAGGTCGGTGAAGGCAGGGTCAATATCTGTGATGAGCTAGGAATGTGATGTAGGAATATGATAAAAGCATATGGAGATAAATTAAAAGTATAATATATCAGTACAAAATTTGATTGATAACGGACGGGGTGCACCAGAAGAAAAAACGCAATGCTAACCATAAGATTTGATGGACTGTCCATGCACATTATCCATCAAATCTTACCGATTAGTATTTACGTATTTAGTGCAACTCTCCATAAAAATATTATAAGAAAATGCGATAATGTATTTGAGGGTGGAAATTAGTAATTTGTAGAATTTATGTGGACATCTCGTTGATGGAGTGCACAGATTGTCGCCTCGACACTATAGCAACAGCAAAAAGTTGTTGATATATTTACTGTTCAGTTGTTTATTATTCGGTTGCAATCCTGTTGTTAAGAATTTCTGTTGAAACACGAATAAGACGATTGATACTGTGCACTGTATCAACGGGATGCCCGATTTTCGATTTCTCGCTAAGTAGGTGTGCGTTAGTTGGAAAAATTTTACGATTTCTAAAAAAATCTTTCATCTTTAGGTGAAGTAAAACTTTGAAAAACTAGTTTATAAGACACGATGCCATGATTTCTTAACTATAGATAATACCCCTTGTGTTATATGTATAACTTGGATTTAATAATATTTATGAATATTATAAAATAAATGTTTTTATATGTTAGAAATCTTTATATTTTCAATACTCGCTCATAAAATTGATGTGTTTAATGAATATTGTATTATATTGTTTGTATTGTTGAATTAATGTGGTTATTTATGTCTAATGATATGTAAAATTCTGTTTTCCTTTTACATAAAATATTAATTGCAATAAATAATATAATATATATATAAGTCTTCCTTCATTTCCATATGAGCAATATTTAATACTAAAAAAAAGTGAAACCAATATTATAGGATAACATTTATTCTACACAAAAAAACATATGATTTTGCTTATGGTTTATTGGAACATATTTTAAAAATATTTTTTTTTTATAACAAAACTGTTTTAAATTATTACAGAGAACAGATTGATATATGGTATGATAATGTACACAATAAATATAAATAGAAAAATAATTATTCCATGAGAAGAAAAAATATTTAGAAACTAGAGCAAATATTTTTTTGTAATTTTTTACATAATATTTGGAAAATGATTTGTCAAATTTATTATATACAGTACGGTACTTCATACCATATGGGAATGAAAGAGGTCCGCTATAAGCGAGATCCGTGCAGTCGAAAGTTCAAAATGGAGAGAGGCATTTACTTAGATGTCTGCTCGCACACGCAGCGTACAACTTACTGCTCATACAAATTGCTTGTCTGCTTCAAATCCTCATACGAAGAACTGAATATCGGTTCAATTGTATTGACATACATAGAACACCTAAGAAGGTGTTAACTTTTTTTTTTTTAATCCTTAAACAATTGTGTAGGCAATCGCGATGCTATCGCGATGTAAAGTGTATGGGCTTAACATTCTTCAGGACGCTTTCATACCATAGAGTGTATTGTTCCGTTTATCTGCTTTTATTAACCATGGTTCTAGTTTAGTAGGCTATTACATCTATGAGCAACTGCTGCATTCCTTGTTGACTGTTACATCAATATGCAAATCAGGTATGGGGACTATTTCGAAAGATGAGGAATCCAATCCGACTAGAACTCAAAATGAAACAAAATAGATGCACATTGCATATTCACGATATTAATTTGCGCGCTCTACATGCGCATAGACAGATAGACAGGCACCTGTTGTCCGAAATGAATATCGTAGGGACCCTTTTTTCTTACTTGTTATTGTAAATGAAAAATACATGTAAATATGATGTTTATTAACATTCGGAATGTGTAAGGTTTCTTCAATCCATTTATATGTGAATGGTGTAGAGTGATAGATATATTGGATAAGAAATGGGCATATTAACCACTTCCGAGACCAGCAAGAGTCGGTTACGAGACTGACAGAATACTCCATGATTGAAAGTGACAGTTTGACCTGAAAAATGGATTACAATGGAAAGTTTTTTTGTTTTCCATTTTGGTTACAAATTATGCACGCAAAAGAGTATTTCCTTAACACAATTGTACTTTAAAATCTATTTACGATTTTAACGTGGTTAATATACAACATGTTAAAAAAATATATTAAAAAGAACCCCCAGCCCAGAGTTAAGCCCAGTCATGTAGAATTGGGAAGAAATATAAAAAAATGGAAATAAGTAAATAACATTCAATCCACTTTTTTTTTATTAATTTTCAAACAAAAAAAAAAATTTCCTATCCCTTTTCAAACGCTAAATACTCATTCTGGAATATGTTTCCCCTTTTCTTATCAAATCACCTCAAGATAATATTTAGCGCTTCTGTCGTCGCAAATCGGGACAATAAAAATTTCCAGTCTTAATACCGCAAAGCGGGTGGCGACGCTGCCTCAAAGAATTGCGCGCTCGCAGCCGTAAATAGATTATAGCGCCCGCGACGCCAGGCAGATTAATCTGTATCGACGCAATGGAACCATTGGCGCATGTTGTACATTTATATCATTTTTCAGTTTCCTGAAAAAAAAAAGAAAATAGCCATGACTTCGTTTGATTTTGTTTTTTTTTTAATATAGTATCTACTGCATCATACACAAAATGGATTCATAAGGGATTTGTAGTAACTATTGTATATGCGGCTTAATTTGTATTAAAGTATGTATAACACTTGGGACATCTTATTTATTTGAAGGTTTATTTCCATTTCTTTTATATACATAAACTATTTTACCTGTTTGTTGTGTAGCATTGGTTTATATATCGGTAACCTACTATACCGAGCCAAATGTGTACAATTTCCTTTGTGTCCTGATTACAGTATTGATCGCTGTATATTGTACCTGTGTGTTTTGTTAAAAAATATTGATGGTAATATTTCGCATGGATAAATTAGAAATAATTTTGACAACCCTTGCGAAGCACGGATCTCGGTTTATTTTTAATAATTTTAGGTTTGTTACATTTAACGATCGGTTATCTGTCATTGGATTATTCTAGTACATACTTGATCTCATATATTTTTTATTTAAATTTTATTGAAAATGTTTTAAAATATATTTATTTAGTTGGAGATGTATAATAAATTTATGTATGTGTATATATATATATGAAATAAAGTTCCTTTGGAGCATATCATTTCATTGTATTGTATTGTTTAAATGCATTTATTCATATTATACTATGTTAAATTGCATCTGTTGTGCTGATTTTGTTCAATTTTATGTAGACAAATGCAGTGTCTGTCAAATTAGTTTGATGTGATTAAAATTTGATGTCCATAAAAATTTTGTGCATAAATTATAAGTTTAATTTGATTTTATTCAACTGATAATTGTGATATCTCTTGATTTAGATTTAAGGAAATTGGAAACACAGCACCCACGGTACTATATTGTTATGAATACAATATTTTATTTTGTTTAAATCATTATTGTCTTTTATTTCTTTCAGTTTATTTTCTTATTATTTGTTAATTTTATTTTTCAAGATATCATATTTATCAGCTTATTGTCATATAAAATAGGAGTAGTTATTTTAAGTTAATAAAAATGCAGCATTTTCTAGTATTATCTAGTCTATCTTAACTCAAGTTATTGAAAAAGTTGAAATGCTAAGAAATTCTAGTTTTTGAAAATATATACAATCAAAAGAATATGTTGCATGTGTCTTCTTGATTTTTATTTAATTTGTGATCTCCGTTTAGCATGTACACAGCGAATAGAAATTGTATTTCTTTTCTGTTTACTCAGTAAAAATTTTTATTGTTATTGTCAGATGAATGTTAAACAAGTATAAATTTATTTTAATACTCTGGTATGCTGATAAACGCAGCAGTCCACTAATGAAAAAAAAAAAATTTAAAAATTTGTTTGTGCGATTGCAAATCATAGAGAATTATTCTTTTCTATGGAACTTTATTATACATAATAAAGTTGCATATTAATTTTTTTTGTTAATTATGGACCTGTCACATCTTTTTTCATGTGTTGTCATCTAAATAAATAATTATTAATTAATATATAATTAACTAGGTATAAATTTCGAGATGACTTCTAGTTGATTTAATTTTCGTTACTTAATTATTTTAATTCACTTAATTTTCGTTATTTTTCTTTTTTGAATAACATACTATTTTGATTTCGATGAAAATTTACTTTATCACTAAATACTGCATATGCAATTATTACAACAAGTATATAATTTGACAATATTTATAATAAATGATATATTTTCGAACTTCGGATGTCAGTTAAAATTAAAAAATCATAACTCAAAATGGAGGCCCAGTTTTCATTGCTATAGATAACTGAATTTTTATCATTGGATATGATGAAACGAGTTTATATAGTGAAAAAAAAAGAACCACCAACCCGATGGCGCTGTAAAAGTAGCCGAAGAATTCGTCGGCTACTGTCTGAAGAGATGTGAATTTGACTATCGCACGCTTAAAATTGCTTAGAATATAGTGTCGCTTGTTACGATACCAGCAGAAAGATTCCTCGGTCCCACATAAAACAAAATGGACGCGTTGTCATTATTTGTGCGGAAAAGGACCGGATAGCATGATTTAGAACACCGATTGTGATCCCATGAACTTTTTGTCCCCCTAGTATTTAAAAACCCTGTCAAGTGCGTTCCGTACCACCTTACAATAATTAACACTGCTTGTTTTATTGTTAATGAGAAACAAGAACAAAATATTAACACCAAACTAAAAATGCCAAAAAAGGTATGATTCTTGTATGGGGACCCCCTGTAATTTTTTATTTTATTTTTGTCACTTGTTGTTATAGCGGTCTTAGTTATCCACACTGAAAATTTCAAGTCCTTCGACCTATTACGGTTGAAAAGGTACAGCCGTGTGACGGATGGACAGACAGCGGTGTCTTAGTAATAGGGTCCCGTAGCACCGTATGGGCACAAACCCTTAAAAGTGATGGGTGACAACTCTGACGCACGACTGGAGTTTACACCTTAAGAAAAATTTCTTTAGGGCAATAGCAGCAAAACAAACGATAAACAACGGGCCTAAATAAACGCATCTGGAATAATATTGAAAACAGTTATATAATGTTATTCGTATCTATTTATATTGATTTTATATAAATCGTTTTATATGGTAACATATTTGTAACTCCAAAATTCCACATTTTAAATTTGTAACAATGCCAACATTGTTTCGTATTGTGAACATGGTAATTATGTTCCGCCGAGGGGCAACACGACTTCAAATTTTTTAACACTCGATTTCGCGCCCTATGTAATTTGCATGCCGCGAGCTACATATGAAAATTTTTTCTAAGACAGTAAACTCCAATAATGATACACTAATCAATTCTGCTTATGAAAACTAGGCCTTCAAGATTGTGAGAAGTTTGATGCTTTCAGAGATTTTGAATATTGAATAGGTATTAAAATGATCATAATAAATGCGCTCTTGCTATACTATTTTCGCATTGAAAACAAATCTATTTTTGTCTCGTAACTGAATAATTTCGGCCATGCTGTAGTAATAAGGAATTGATGTACAAAGGAAATTTTTAATGTTGAACTTTCGATTGAGTGTTTTGAAATAAAATTGCAAGTAATTGTTTGTTTTATTTCTCTACTGTGTTTTGTTTATTTTCTTTGTATCAGTAGTCAATAATAATTAACATGCAAAACTCTCCCGTGTTCCAAACAGGGTTGCCAATCAATACTCAAAATTATGGCACATTTGATCTGCTAATTTCTGATTGTAATATCATATTGATTACGCTAGTAATGTTATTTTTTCTTGAATTGAATTACTTAATATATTCGAAGATTGAGTCGATTCGTAATTTTATATGAATGTAGTTGTATCCGAAATACAGCGCAGAATAACTAATTGACGCGCCTGTATACGCGTTAATAAATAATATAAATCTAAGTTTGCCCCTAATTCACAGCAGAGTAGGCAAAGACTAGACATTCGAATCTTATGGTCCGTAAACGAAGATTATAAATATGTGGATCTTTTCTTCAAGCTTTGTGCATATTCACACATTTGCACAATTAAAATTTGGCATTTTAAATCAATTTGATTTACATAAGTTTAAACATTTGCCCTTGGTAAAATTTTTAGTTATATTCCATAGTTTAGTTTTTTTTAACTTTGTTGGACCAACGGCCAGGCATTGTATATTTTATTGACAACGATCATGAGAACTTTGAGTTTCTATACTATGTATAATATCTATTTATTTATTAAATGTGTCTTAGGTACCAAAAGTGGCCAAATGAATGTAAATGATTTCAATGCATGTCCCTTAAAGTTTGTGATAAATATTTGTTCTTAATTCCATTTCCCTTTTCTTGTAATAATTTTTAATACCTCATTAGTCAGCGCTACAAAAATTTTCAAATTAATACTTCTGTAGGCACGTTAGACGATTTTTGGAGAGGTCACATCACCGCGTCTTCGACATGCTAATAGTATATGTAAACACTTTTAATGAATGAGACAAGATTTTTAAATTTAATGCGATTGCAACATTATTGTAAAAAGGTGAAAATTTTGCAATTCAAACCTTAGTATAGGCATTGCCTTTTTCTCAAATTTACTGGACTTGCTCAGTCCATCATGTGTTTTGATTAATAAATAAACAATGTTACAAAAAAAATATTTATAAAAAATGTATATAATTGTTGCTCACAGTGCTGATGTGAAAATCAAATCAACATTAATGATTATAATTTACGAATCACGATATTTTATTACAATTAATTTGGATAACACTCCCAAAAAACTATTTCTTCATAATTTAAAAATTTGCACTTTTATCTGTAGTCCCCAACAATTATTAGTTTTTTTATTTATCAATAAATCCCTATACTTTCATGCTATATAGAAAATATACAATACCTCATTTGACAAAATTGGTACAGTCTTAATGTTTCTTATATGAATTTTATCATGCATCTTTTCGCAAATATTCATAACCTCCGCCCTTTAAAAATCAATTTTGCCAAAGAAACCATAGTCATTGAAGTAGCCGTTTCTGAGAAAAAACAGCTTAGGACATCTACGTAGAAATGTCGTACTGGCAACTTTAAACAGCTGACGCGTAGGTACTGCGCTGCACCGCGCCGCGCGGCCGGCCACACGATCGCGCACGTGCTTGTATTATGGCCGAGCATTTATTAGGATTGTGTCTAAATTATTTATAAATATATTTTTAATGATATACTTTTGTTATAGTTACTTTGGCAAAGTTGTTCTGAAAAAAGGAGATTATGAATATTTACGAAAAGATATGGAAGATAAAGTCAATCCTGTATAGGTACAGTACAACGCCGGAATCTTTGCCGCTGCGAAGTTAGTCAAGGAAAGCGTCGCATTGGCGTACAATAGGAAGGAGGGGTCGGGGATGCGCGTCGCATCTTTCGCAGGTAATTCAGAGCAGCAGAATCGTACGTTGTACTGTACAATGGTATTACAGCTTAGTGTAAAACTTGAAGTCATAAGATCATAACCGATACACCCTTAGTTTATTAGACAACGCTACATACTATCGTAATACCTTTTTCTACCACAATAGTAACATTAGTGTGGAAATAAGATACCTAAAAAATTCTAGTTTCTACAGTACAGTGGTCGATTCTAAAATTATGTGGATAATCAATAAAAATCTTAAGACTTCATTTTAAAGCTATCTATCCAGTGCGTATGATAATAGAATGTAAGTGAATTGACTTAATAAAATAATATTATACATGGAAATGTAAAAACGTGTCAAAATGATCACGACTGACCATGATTGTGTATGGGTGTTACTGCTTTTATAAAAGATAATTGCATTTCGTAGATTCAAATTTAATAAATAAAAGTCAGATTTACGGAACTATTATTATTTTATTGTTTATGTCATATTGCTCACTTAAAAATCAAATGTAGATGTAAAACAGTAAAAATGTTACTTTACATTACCTATATGCTTTTCAAAGAAAAATTGCAATTTAATACATTCACAACATAGATTTATTTCATATTTTTATACAACATAGTATTACTTTCAATCAATATCTTAATAATAGTAATATAAATTATACAGTCAAACAACAAGCTTCAATGGTAATGTATGTTATAATATAAAATTTATCAAGTTTAAGAAATATCAATCATCAGGTCGATATACCACTGTGTTGGATTTGGTTTCATTGAAAATCTGGAACATGATAGATGTCGGTCCTAAACTCCTATTTTTGACCATCGCCTTCAACGTCTCTGCCACATTTTCAGATTTTATAGTCAAGGACACGGCCATGTCTTCGTTCAGAATTGAGGAGTCGAAGAAGGGTTGAATGGACCTCACATCCAAGTCTCTCAACAAGGGCGGGTTAGGACCTATCAAGTTGTCTATGTACATATTATTGTATGATTGATTTGTGAAGTCTATGCCATTTTTAGTGATTACGGGTCCAGGATTGTATTCCGGTATCGTCACCAGGTTGTTCATGTCTTTGTTCCATGTTCGATCTATAATTCGCAGCAAGGACACAATGTCTTGACCGTGTAGGCGTGCATCTACATAATTATTGTATCCTAAACCTAGAAAAAAAATCAAATTACAAAAAAGAAATGAAACATCTTAGCTTAGCCATAAAATATTTCCTTAATAAATTTTTATCAAGTACAGAAAAACATCAAGCTGTTTAAACTTAAACCATAGTCAATTTGGTGAAAAGAAATTATTATGTATTGCAATAGAAGCGCATGAAAGAAATTATAATTATTTGCAATATAAACAAGAATAAGCTTTGAATATAGATAAATATCCAGTGACAACAATTCATAGAGTTCTATCAACTGACGAAGAATTTTAAGAAATGATCGGTCACAAAATGTATATATCTACATAAATAGCCATTTACTACTAGTCTAAGATCCGGCATTAAAAAAATATACCCTCATCTGTTAATTCAATCAAAAAATGTTTTAAAAGTAGATAACAGTATTATAATATTTATGAGAACAATGTCTGCCATCATAGTTTACGAGATTACACTATTATACTTATATAATAGTGTAATCTCGACACTGCATCTTGTTTTTGTGTATGCAGATTCTGTTGCGCCACATAATAGTACAGTTTGCAGAATTAGGCATATGCAAGGTTCTTATTTTAAACTGTGGTTATCTAACGATGTTAATAATTGGCTTGTATCCACCATTTGCATATGTTGCACCCCCAGCTCGGCAGAGGCAAAATCAAGCCAACGAACCTGAATATATATTGTACATTTTTTACATACCTATTACATAATTGTTTTAATATTATTTAAAATTCCTCTCCCGCCCCCTCATCGCTCCTAAGCGAGTATCGTAGCTGGTACCTAAGCGAGTTTACATTTTAAAGATAAAAATGAATGTAATAAATAGAATGTGAAAAACAGTGTTTCATAACACCTCATTTTGAATAAAGGTAACTGATTTTAATTTTGATAGACATTTTTTTGGGTTACAATATTCCAAAGTATGATAAATCTTGTTTGTTTATGTTACATTTGTTTTGTTTTTGTTTTCTTTTTTTATAAATAAATTATGAATTGTCAAAGACTTCAAAGGATTTTCGAGACAACCACTCGAGGTATACATATAGGAAATTGAGTGCAGCTGATGAGTCAGTTTTATTTCTACGATCAGTGCATTCACAAGTCAAGTGCTCTAATCTATTAGAAGTCTTTAAGTGGTTCAATAGCGGTGGCAATACTTTATTAGATTGTTTCAGGTGACAGTATAGTTTCTTTTATGAAAAAATGACAAAAATAAAATATTGCATGTGGTGTAAGATTCCCTGATGTGTGTAAGCCTCCATACAAAGGAAAAGCAATCACCTAGAACTGCAGCTTTGATTAGTTTCTTCTGTGACATGGTACTAAAGAAGGCGACCGGCTCCCCGGGCGGCGACGCGACGAACACCTCGGAACTGCGGCGCGTGCCTCCGAGGCGGTTCACCCGCACGCTCATGTACAAGAAATCGCCAACTTTCATCTCCTGCACCTGCGAATCGAAATAAAAAAAATGGATGATTGTTTGATGCATTCACCAAGGTCACGTTTCCCGCTAAAAATTAGGGCAATGCTTTTAAAATGAAAACAATATGTATTATGTATGTTATAAAGAATAAATCATGGTGATCAGGTTACCAGGTTAGATCTTTAAGTTTATAACTTTATATGAATTTAAACCATTTCCTCTGTGTTTTGTAGAGTATATTAAGCCATTGGTTGTGGAATTTTCACAGGATTGGTTACAATGGTCACTAATAACCATCTCCCAACACCCATTCAGTCACAAGGGAAAACCTGATTATAAAATCTCTCAATCCTAAATAGAATGTGATAAGATAATGACTCTTTGCCAAGGTAAGGAAAACTTGATACAAGGTAAGGCGATGAATCTATAATGGCTTAATATCTATGATTTTAGACGACATAGTGCCAAATTACAATTAACTGTTGTTACAATATAACAACGACTAACAGGCAAAACAACAACATACTTATATAGTATCTGTTATTATTGTGATTCAAAATAAAGTATACTTTATTGAAAAGGAAAAAAAAACATTCCGACCTATGCAGTATTAAAATAGTTTTAGAATGGTGAAAACTCTTTGAATATCATTAC
The DNA here is from genome assembly GCA_005406025.1 of Eumeta japonica. NCBI lineage: Eukaryota > Metazoa > Arthropoda > Insecta > Lepidoptera > Psychidae > Eumeta > Eumeta japonica. The sequence goes on from BGZK01000936.1 coordinate 151,490, forward strand.
ATCACTGTAATGACTTTATAATGTGTTGGCGGAGAGATTGTTAGAGCAAGTTCATGATTCCATATATTTGTAACTGCATTACACACTTATAACTGTAATTGTTATAACTGTTTTTAACAAATTTTAGTTAATATTTTTCATGTTTAACAAAAATCTCTCTCTCTCTTTATTAATTAACCATTAAAATAAGATTTGATCCAACTAAAATAGTGGCACACTCGCCTCCCGAAAATCCTTGCTTTACCACAACTGAAATGATGATGCTCAAAGAAAAAATACAGTTCACTGTCAAGTCACAATTTGATTTGTGTTAGACGATAAAGTGGACTAAGCATGGAAACAAGTTGCAAAAACAGTAAACTTACTGGATTAGGGTTTTACAGAGGAAGGTCACTAACGACATAAGATGCCATCCTATATCAATAGTTTTGCATAAAAACAGACACTAAGTTGTAGAAAATGGGGTCTCTAAGATGAGAAGAATAGTCATGTATGTGGTACACCACAGACACTCTAGGAGAAGTCGATTTTCTACTAATGCACGATAATGCAGCAATAGTTTCAAATTACCCTCGGGTGATCGAAATCAAAGTTTTAGAATAGCCAGCATGCTCGCCATGCTCAATAATTACAAATTTCTTATACTACATCGCCACTTTTTTCTTTGCTTTCACCTAAATATATTTGTTTGTGTATTAATACTATTTAATTTGCAGTCAATGAAGGATACTGATGTCATTTAATTTTTGTTATAATTATAATAAAAATTATATGATTCATATGGTTCATACATCACCTTTAAATTTCTATCTATAGAATGTCCCATATTCATGTATAAAAAATTAACAAATGTGACAATTTGGGCAATGATTTGGTAATGGTTATTCTGTGACAACCGATAAGCATGACTATTATTGACTGTCTGTGACCGGTGGTGGAGGGGCTTCTGTCACCTTTGACGTACCACACACTATGACTATACTGTCTGGAGTTTCCTGAAGAAGTGCTGGAATTGTCATGAAACATACATATAAATAGTACCTAATTAGTTGGTGGTTAAGGTAAATAGAAAATTAACAATCTCTTACGTGTTTGACACCCATCAAATTGTATTCAATGTGAAATAATCAAAATGGAAGAACAGATTCGAGAGTCAGCAGTGGGTTACATGCTGCACGTTACTGCATGTCGCGCGCAAGCGTTTAAAGATATTTTACCTTTATTTCAGATCCCAGTTTCCTCAAGAATTTGCTAGCAGCTTTTTCCACACGTGCTGGTATCAAACGAGCCAGAGTAGAAATCGGTTGGTCTTCATATAAAGGTTCTGACATTTTTACTGCATGCCATAGCCGGCTCTCTGACGCCACTACGACTGCAACAAAAGTCCGACGGTCACCATCAGCAGTACCTCTTTTAAAAAGATTGCTCTAACAAAAGAGTCAAAGATTATGGTGATGATCTAAACCAGAGGTCAAAGTAGTACAAAATAATTTTAATAAACGTAATTTATTAAAAAATATTATTGCTGTTTTAATGTTCTATTACAATTTTTAAATGTTAGACTAGTACAATTATTTTAAAAAATGCAATTTTTTAAAATTTTTAGTAGTGTGCTAGCATGGTCATTGTTTAAATATAAACTTAGGTTATCGGTCAAGGTAGTCTTTAAATTCCCAATTAAGGTAAGAAAATATTTTCCTTTACTAGACGTGCCCTGCGTGAAGAATTCGCACAAATTATGTATAAAATTATCAGTTTACAAAATGACTCTAAATATTAATTTCATTTCCTTTCCTTTTTATTACAAAAGTTCTTCATAAACAATATTTTAAGTATATACAGTAGAACCTCGATAACTCAAACCTCGGTAACTTAAAAACCTCTATAACTTCAAAAAATAATGTGTTCCCTTCCCATTAGAGCCCAAAACCTCTATAACTTAAAATACGCAACCTCTATAACTTAAATAAGTAATCTCTGTATTGGCCTTCAGTAACTTAAAGAAATGTTTCCAAAACCTCTATAACATAAAATGGTTTGTCAATGAGTCATTTAGAAAGAGTGTGCAAAACAAAAGGTTTCGGTATTTATTGCTTGCACGTGTTCACTAGTTAAATTGATAACGTAAACAATACATATGTCACCTATTGTTTGCTTCTTCGAAATTCTTTAAAGCTTTGCGGCGGTTAGCCTTAAGACATAAATAAGTCTTGGATCATAAGTTTTTGATCATTGTCCTGGAAACATCGCTTTACTTACTGTGTGATAAAACTGGCTTAAAATGAGTTCAAAAAAGAAAACTAACAACACTCACATACGCTGACAAAGGGTGGAACAAGGGTACATACATACATATGTACATACCTACCTCTATATTAACCTATCCCTAACATAGACCCTTGATAACTTAAAACCTCAATAACTTAAAATATTTTGTGTTTCCCTTGGACTTTAACTTATCGAGGTTCAACTGTATATACAGTCATCTGATTTGACTTGGTTCGTCTTCTTTCTGCTTGATTTTCCAGTGTTCATCGCCTAGGCTTGTATTACACTATGGAGCTCAGATGACAGATCGAAGAAATATTTGAACAAAAAATTTACCGACCATTAATCATGCTGACATTGTTTCAAAATTAAAGTCATCAGATGGCAGCATTGCTATGTGTCTTTTTACTGACCATCAATTATGTTAACGTTGTTTCAAAACTAAAGTCGGCAGATGGCAACATATATATAATTTTAATAATTAATTAATTTATAAAAACAAAAGCAATAATATTTTTTTTAGTGGTTGATGTTGGTAGAGCAAGCAATTATCTATGAAATGATAAAAAATTTATGTGGAGTAATTGTGAGATTTTTTCTAACTAAAAAGGGAGGCAAACATCTTAAACCTTAGCGTATTAATATATATGATGATTTTTTTTCTCAAAACATAATGCGTTTTGAATTTGTAAGAACTAATATGTTAACTTCAACTGGGCAGTATTTGAGAAATGACATATGCAGACATATGCAAATCTAATGCATCTCAGTGCTCAAAAATAAAAGCCTTTATATGTTACCAATAAAGATATAGTGATACCAGACGTGGTACCGTGCCATCGGTGTGATAGACAAGTTCAGAGTCGCTCAACGTGCGATAAAAAAGTTATGCTCAGAGTCTTTGAATAAAATCCAATATGAAGAGATCCACATAAGAACTGAAGCGACTGACATAACTCACAGAATCAGCAATTTGAAATGATAAGGGGCAGAGCACATCACTCATAGAACTGATAACCACTGGGGAGAAAGGTCTCGCTTAGCAATCACGCATTGGACGTGACAGCGTGGAATTGCTTTCAATTAGTTGAACTGGTAAGCTGGTCGAGTCACGGGCCACCGTTGATTACAGATGATCCGAGAGAGTAACTTGCGTAAATCTAAGAGGGAGAATTATTCGAGCATGAAATGTTTGAAATGCTTACTTTAAAATTTGTCAATTAGTACAAAATAAAATATTCATAAACTATATAACCTACAGATATTTTTGTTCAAATTTACATTCAAAATATTTTTATTTCATAAATCATTACATAAAATTTGAAATATGTCACTAGATTCAAAGAGTTCACATCTCGTTCAGATGGCAGTTTTCAACATGTGTACTGAAGGTATATTTCTAAAATACCATCTTCATAAAACTTCATTATCAATTTTGGATTGCATCACTCATCTGTTACATTAAAATCTATGGCATAAATTTAATGAACTACGAAGTTTGAGTGGATAATGATATCTTAAATGGTGAAAATGGAATGGTAAATAACAAAGTTCAATTCAAGCAATGATGAACTGACTAAAACCAAAAGACGCAACTTACAACTCAACCTAAATATAGCCAGAACATGATCCATTTCTTGGTAATGAGAAGTTTTAGCCAGGTGTTTTCTTAAAACTCGCGCGACACTCGCCGAAGACATAGGCAGATTGTAGTTCTTTATCAGACGTGACACTTCACGCCACTTCAGCCCGATCAAGGACAATGATGCTGTAATGGCTTCCAGCTGCATTTTAGTGACGAGATTCTTGAACTCGTCCAATTCTGAAAAAAAATATGGCGCATGTTAGCTCCGACGCGCGACTGGAATTTACTTCTTCAGAGTATATTCCATATATTCTTAAAGAGTAAGTATGTTAGATACATATGAGTATATAAAACACCTCGAGATACATATTATAAGCAAAAGAGGTAAATAAACACATCTCTTATAATACTGAAGGCATGTGCATGCTTTTATTCATATTTATTTGATTTGATAAAATACATTATATAAGTAATAATGCAACCAATTAAATCAAAATCTTAAAATACTTGAAACAATTGAATTCATTAATGAATTCTTTTCGACATTATCACACATTCTAAATGCTGACTCACTTAGAGAAGAATGGGCAAGAAAATCAAAGGTTCCCTTTTCTTTCTCATCAGTCTAAAGTATTGAATAATTATCAAATTAGAACAAGACTTAGAAATAATATGAAACAATTTAATAGCCAAGTAGTTTAATTCCACGGGCTTTTTTCAATTTAATTTATTAAGCCATGATATAATAGCCCTTGCTGTATAATTTTCTTTTAATGAAAAGTTTAAATGCGTAAAATGGTAAATTTTTAACCTCAGACGATATCATATTACTGTACACCATTGCCCCTTAAGTGATCTGTTAACTTTACAAAGTCGAGTTTTATGGGCAGTTGGGTCGTTCTTATGTCGATTGTTAATGGATGTCACTTGGAATATCATTTGGAATGATTCTATATTTTTCTTGACATGTACCCGGTTTTCATGTATGTATTTCGATGATAAAGATAAAATATTAATTTCTTTACATTTTGCTCTGAGTGACACTTTTGGTCTCAAATTATAAATGAGACAAACTTATGCAATAAAAAAAAATTATATTACAATCAGCTGCCCAACCCCATAAGAAAATTCTATAGGTCATAATACTATTAAGCTGAAATAAACTAATCTTGCGTTGCTTCGCCTCACCAAATTCTTTTGACTATATACGCTGCAGAACTAAACTTTTTCACCAACTTTGTAACATGAGAATTCCAATATAATTTGGCATCTAAAGTGAGACCAAGAAATGAATACTTTGTAAATTCCAAACTCAACATTAAACTATTGACGACAATGAAAATTATGTTTAACATCATATACATCAAAAGCTTAACTTATCTACGTCAAAATATTTAAATCAGCAATGGAAGAAAAGTAAACATAGTATTAATGAAGTATACATAATGGCTCCTTGACTTTTTGCAACACTCGATTTTGCACCATCTAACTCTTGTACTGCGGACTAAGTTTTGAATATCTAGCATAACCTTTGAGTTTTAAAATTTTAATCATCAGTTTTTGTAATGAGAGTCCTTATCTTTATACCCAACATCAACCCAAGCAAAATAGGCGCCTTGGGTACTGATCTGAATAATACCCCTTGCAGCAAACATTTTGCAATAGAGTTGTACACAAATGCAAAACGATAAGGCAATTTTTATAAAATATTTTGTTCAAATTAGAGCAAAAAAAAAACATCTGTCCTTGAGTAACTCCAGTGCACAAAATGATTTTTATACAATCAATAACACTAATATACGTTAATCAAAAAATAAACACTAAGAAATAACAATAAGTCCCTCTCAAAAGCATATAATAGACAAGATTTCCATGTACCATAAGATGATTTAAGTATTTTTACATCTGCATCATGTAATTACATTACGGATTAATTCTAAGAGAGATCACCATTTTCTCAATATATCCCCATAGTGGTATTTTATACAGGAAACGCGAAAGTTGACCACTGGCGGTGACCAATCACCTGGCCCCAACCTCGCGTGCTTCACGATACCGCAAACAAAATTTCAGGGCCTTAGGCCATCGTGTAGTTTACTTATATAGCTATATAAAAAACAGGACTTCCTGTTTATGCTTTTTCTCGCTTGTCTCGCAGTGTTTTTATTCATATTAATTGGTTCATGTAGTATTCGAGGTATATTAATATAAAAAAAAATGAAAAGTTTGCTACACATCAAAACAAACGTAAATATGTTAAGACGGTCCTCAGTTTTTTTTAATTTATCCTTCATCTTTCAAAAATATATAAAAAGTCAAACACTCAAAACTCTTCGAAAATCTCATAGTCGAGTCGAGCATCCGTATGAAGCCCTAAAATCCCCTTACTCAATTATTTTAAAATAATTAATCGGTGCAGGAACTTCAGTAAACTTACTAAGGCACTATTATTATAGTTATTAAGGCACTATTATCATATTATTAATACTACTCATTAATTAATACTCACGTTCTTTTGTAATACGACGCATGTTAATTTGTAATAATCCTACAATATTTTAATTACGATACTTTATAAAGGCAAAATTTTGAAAATTTTGCTTTCCAACCGTCGATCTGATCGTACGCAATGATTCCACAGATTACCTAAATACTTGAGATAAATAAGTAACTAAATTAAACAGATGTGAAGTTTATATATTATTGTGTATACGGCGTAAGAGATGGCGCTTAAAAATAAATTTATTACATTTTTATCTTAAAATATGGCAGTAATTAGGACTAATAAATCTTTTATATTTCATGATTTAAGTTTGGTAAATAGTTGAGAAAAATAAAGGTACAAAAGCAACATTCATTTAATTTACAAAAAGAATATACAGTATAACCTTTATATTAATAGTTTACTATAAAATGCTATAGCACTTAGGAAAAAATAAAACTGTTATTAATAACGCATAATATTTTTGACTCAGTTTTAATATACAAAGTGGATTATTTTCATAATTATTTTTAAATTAAAATTTAACAATACATTTTAGTAACCAAAGTAAATGTGTGTATAAACATATAATTCAATTACTCTATAAATTTCATATTCTATCCCATTTATTACATTTGTAATTCAAACATTGTAATCTAAAATGTATGTACATTTGCATTATTTAGATGTCACTAATTAACATAAAAATAATAAGTAGACTAAGTTTCAGATGACACTAGTAAGTAAATTGAAAAAAAAAGTAATTAGGTCGTTACAAGAACGTGTATAATAGATTCATTCGATTTTATTAACATTTTAATTTTAACCTAAGACCAAGCCACATATTTGATATTTAGATCTTAGGACCAAACTAATTCTGTAGTCTGTGACAATCTGAAACAATCTATTATAATGAAAGCCTTGTAGCTAACTATGCACCTTTAGCCTGATCGAAGTCTTTCTCCTCAAAATGCCCCATGATTGGCAAATAACGTATTCAGACTAAACATAGGCAGTAAAAAGAAAAGTAGTAACTATTAGAAGGACATTGTTTAAGTGTTTAATATATGTATATACTTATAATAATAACATATTTAAATTTGATAAATTTGTCAAGTACCGAAAAACTATTGTAAGCTGCAAACTTATTTTGAAATAAAATAATACGAATTAGTTTTCACATGAAAATGTTATACTGAATTCTTGTAAATAATTTCAAACAATGAATTAGAAAAGGTTAACTTATTAAAGAAATTAGATTTTTTAATTATTTTCTAAGTGATAAAATCATAACTACTCAAATAAATCAACTTTTCTTTAGATTGTTTTTCAAATGAAAAGTTCTTCTTAAATGTTTTAGTATTCGTTTTAGTTGATGAAAACTTATTTGAAGATTTGCTGAAACTCTTGAAGATCCTATCTATGAAAAAAAAATACAGCTAAAACTAAAAGGCTATGACAGAAATACATAATTTCAATATAAACATTGTATTATTAATTTATATGGATGTATAGAAATGTAATTAATTATTTTGTGGTTATTGTTATTAAAACTATATTGCAATCAAAAAGGTGTTTTATACTCGATGGATAACCAATGACGTTGTATATCTAACTTGAAGGTCTTTGTCTTGCATTGAAGATCAGTCAAGATAAAAAAAAATGTGTATTTAATTTTCAAATGGAATATCATAAAATTTAATTAAAATTGCTCAAGGAAAGAGTATTATAGGAATCATCACATGATACTTGGTTTTGCTTATAGGACCAAATGATTACTAGTAAATGTAAACACACATTATTGAGTTCGGATAAACTAAATATTTATCTAAACTAGTACAGATATAGTGTATTCGTTGTCGTTTATGTACACTTTATGGTTTTACACTAAGCGATAACTACAGTACAACGCACGAAACTTTGCCGCTGTGAATTTATAGCAGACAATAGCATCCCAATGACGTAGAATTAACACGCTAGGGTTAATAAGGAAGGATCGAGGGGGGTTAAGCGTGCGCATTACATCAATTGAGAGCGGTAAAGGTTTGCGCGTGGTACGATATTGAAAATGTCAAAAGTGTTGCCAAAAAAATATGTGCAAGCCCACTAGTTGAAAATAATTAAACCACTAGAAAACTACTACATTTTTTAACGTGATACACGAAACACTAAAATTACCATTGAATCACAGTTTAATTTATAAAGAAATAAAAAGTGTAGTAACATGAGTACTAAAAATTAATTTGGTCAGTATACGTACTCTATGCGTTGTAAATTTTGTATTGTGTACATACGACAAGAGAATGTAATGGTACAAGTAATTTAACTTTATCTTATAATTAAAATTTTAGGTTAATTAAAAAATTAAAAATATATATATACTTTAAAAGAAGACTTAAGTCTGGTCTTTACATGAATATTAATCAGATGACGTGTCGCTATCGTTTTCAGTAAAATATGTTTTTCTGTACATTTTTATCTTTGCACTGTTTCAGGAAGATCGTTGTTGTAATAAAGTTATCTTACAAGTGTTAAACCAGCATGAATATTTAATAGCAATTTCGTGTGATTTTTGCAATTTACATTTAACTAGGTTTATAGAATAAAATACACGTCAGTGTAAAAATGGGAAAATATTAATAAAATAATACAAAAATTTGTAATTTTTTCGAATCATATTTGCATCAAAGACTTTTTAAAGATTTATATTTTATCAACACTTTTTGATATTTGTGTTACGCCTCAATTAAGAAAATACAATTGATGTCATTTGTCGTTTTTCCAATAATGGTTTACTCATTTTATTAAAATGAAACAGTAATAAAAAACAAATAAAGGCAAATATTTGATAAGTATGTATATATTGCACGATAATTTACCGACTGATAACATTTCCGTTGGTAAGTTATCTAGTGAAATATCTTAATTCGACAATTATATTTACTTCTTTATTCATAATGTTTAGTGAAAAAAATCCATAAGCCACGAAAAGTAAATTCACCCACTTAGAGTGCCCCAAATAACCAATTTTAATGGTAAAATTACTAAATTGGCAGCAATGCTTGTCAATCACTTAATTGGATGATTGAAGCATCAACTAGTGTCAATTTCAATCAATAGAGTCGCTATGCTAAGCGTCATATCTTTAGATTTGAGAAGGCATTCATTTATTCTAACTTTTTATGATTTGAGAAATAAAAATGGGTTCTAAAGTACCCTCGGTGGCAAAAATGAAACGCCAAGGTTTGAGTTGTGAGGACTGTTCTGCTAAATTTCCAAATCTTTCCGTTTTAAAAAAGCACAGATTGAAAGCCCACAAAAAAACGCGCGCAAATAAAGTATCAGTGCCAAAAGGCGACAAGCAAGCCCTTTCTGGTGTTAAAAAAATAGAAAAGGCTAAAACAGCAAAAAAAGCCGCCGGTAGTAAGAAAACCATAACCAAGTCTAGTACAGAAAAAAGATTATCGCAACAAACCGACCCTAGGTGTCATGTTTGCCGTAAACTGTTCCCCACCCGTTCAGAGATGTTGGATCATTACAAGGCTGCCCACCTTCGAAGTTCTGACCATGTCAAAACGAAGGTAGATGTGGCAATGAATAAATTGATGAACACGGTGAAGAAGGTAACACAAGATCATTCAAAATGTGTGAAGTGTTCAAAAATTTTTGCGACACGAAGATCAATGTTGTTACACATATGCCAGAACATTGATGAATCGAGAGAACAATATAGATGTGCCGGTTGTAAAGAAAAATTTGATTCTCTGGAGAAACTAGATGCACACATTGTGACCGATCACAATGAAAACATTGAGATTTTGGTTTTCAAAGATGAAGATGAATTCCAAGCGTGGAAGAAAAAAGAGGAGGATGCAATTAAAATAAACTACGTCACAATGTCCTCTGCGGATAAAGCGAGCACGGTGTATAGGTGTTCAGCGAGTGTCAAAAGTGACGGAAAGGACAATGTCAAAGAGATATGTCCTTCGGCAATTATATTAAGAGCCAGCAAAGATTTTTTGAAGGCGTCTTTTTACAAGAGCCATCATGGACACCCATGTGATGAGTTTGAATTCCAATATTCAAAGGAAAAGTCTGATCAGGATATCGAAAGCACAAAATTATCTAAGACATCAAACATGGAATCGTCTATGGATATAGAGAACAAAGATACGGAAAGTGATGAGGCTTTTGAGAGTGACTTAAAGCTGTACAAATGTCTGGCGTGTGACCAGACCTTCAACAGCATGAAGCAGTTAAACTTTCATTTAAATGGTGCACATAATGATGACATCTACAGCATTCTGTTTCCCAACAATGAAGAATTCGAGACATGGAAGATTAAAATGCAGAATATGACGAAGACCAGTTATCTGCCTGGTCTCAAGTATGATCAGAAAATGTACTACAATTGCGATGCCCCTTTCAAAGCGACAACACAGATCGGCGAAAATGGCTTAGAGTGGGTGATCAAAAAGGTTTGTCCTTCGACAATTGTTACTAAACAGTATGATAGGGGACTACAAATACATTTTTATAAGAGACATTATGATCATGAGCACACGGAATATGTGCCAACTAACGAAATACGTAAATATGACATTAAAAGTATGTTTAGTCATAATTCCAAACGTAAAACTATATACATGCCAGAGTACAAAAAGCTCAAAACTCTGTTGGTGGAAGTGCTATCTATAGCAGAAAATTTGCCGATAAGCAATCTAAAAATGTTAATAAGCGAAGCTAATGGAATCGCTCAGAAGGCCAAAGATTTTTTGGGAAAGGATCAAAAATCCCCATTGGGAGACGAACAGAAGGATTTACCCGAGAAAGAAAAGATCCCCAACGAGGGTAAAAGGAAACTAGAGAACATTGAAACCGACAAGGACACAACTGAAGAATTGAGGACATCAAAAAGATTAAGAGGACGATCATCGAAGAAAGAGAGACCTCCAGTCAAAAGGACTCCAGTGAAAAATTTAATTAAAAAATCCACTCACAGAACCAAATCTTCATCTATCAATACGAACATACCGATAACTATTGCACCTAAAATCGTTAATACGTTCACTTTAGCTACAGATTTTAAGGAACCAATAAAAGATATTGGATCAATAAGTATGGAACCAAATACAAATGGAATAGAAAGAGACGAGAGTGCACAGACTGACACTGAATCCATTCAACCAGAGCCATTGGAAACGAATACAGCAGACCCCAGGAAAAAATATGAGTTATTGTTGAGCACTTCCACATTTAACGATTCATACAAAACTTTCATAGAGTCCAAAAGTTGGGGTTCAAAATCGGAAAAGAATAAAGCAAACAAAGATGTTTCGGAAAGTCCAAAAGTGGAATCTGAACAAACCATTAAAAAGAAGAATGTTAGAATGAAAACTAAACTTGGACAATATTCTCCTAAGAATAAATTATCTAAAACCCCCATAAAAACTTCATCCCCAGTAAAACCTATTAGTACTTCAGTAGTTGGCAAACCTCATATCACCCAGGTGCCTCGTAAGCATCCTAGCACTTCAGTACATGGTAAATCTCCTAATATCCGAGTGCACGGCAAATCTCATAGCACCCCAAAAACTGCTAAACCTGCCAGTGCCCCGATCCTTGGCAAGTTCAAAGTGGAAAGGTATGAGGTTAAAGAACAAGAAAATGACTGTAATATTTTAATATTAAAAATATAATTTTTTTTTATTATGTAAAGTGTTCTGTTTATGATTATGTACATTACAGTAAATTTAAATGTAATCAATTTTTATTTATTATATATTTTTTCCATGTTCAATTTTCAACTAAATAATAAAGTTATTGTAACAGATTAGAAATACTACAAATTCGAAAACAATGTAAATCTTAGTTTGGTGTAAGTTGAATGTTAATGGTGGCTTCCATTAAAAGAAAAGCACAATTCACATTGATTTAAAATTTGACAGATTATGCATTCATTTTATATCAAATTCTATGTTTAATTTAGTAATTAGCATATTTATTTTTTGGGGCAACTTGTTATTTGACATTAAACTGAGAGTAATTTTCAAGGAGGTAACTTCTACACCTAATTTTTTCCACTAATATTGGCAAAAGGGTGTTATTTTAAATTTATAATTTTTTTCTTTAAACAAAAGAGTTCATTATTTTTTCTTAATTGCCTATTAATTTTTTGATTAGTTTATTTCGACTACATAGCTGATTTGTAGTGTTTTGTGGGATGAATGTGATTTTATCAAATAAAATAACTCCCTTTTTGAGAGTTCCAGAGACCAGAGACGAATGGAATTCTTTTTTAGCTTGACAGAAGAAGTACTTTAGTAACTTCTTACCAGATAAATCCTAAGTTTGTTTTAAGTTTGACCAGTTCTAATTGAATATGAATTTTGTGAGAAGACGAACTGCCAGAGATCAGTAATTTTCGATGGATCTGTATTCTATGATAACAGAAGAAATAATAATTCACTTTAAAGTGATTTGGACACTAGAACGCCAGATGGATTTTTCGTGCTAACAAGTGATAATCTTCAACAAAACAAACTACTTCATCAAATAGTTTCTTTCATTTTTATACTCTGTCCAAATGCTCATGGCACCCAGATTCGTAAAATGTGGGAATAGAAAAAACGAATATTGTGTGCTCCCCTACATTTGCAGGTCCTAAAGCAGGTATACTAATGTCATTTTCTTGTACACCCTTTTTATGCGTGAATAGAAAGAATACATGCAATGTTTAATAATTATTATTTTTCTTATAATATTTATAAAGGTCCAAGGAACATGAGAGCTATAGGAAATTAGATGGTCACCGCTGCCCAAGGACACCTACTACTCCAGAGCAGTCGCTTATTTATTAATTACAATTTAAACTAAATCCGCATGATCGTCATCGGAATTGCTATCCTCGACTACATTTTTTAACACGCTTTTATAAGCTTGGGCTGTATGTAACTATGTAACGGAATATTTGAGCTTTATTTTCACCGGTTTCTAGAAGTCTGATCAACTTGAAACTTTGCACACATCTCAAGGACCGATGACAATACAATAATTTGATAACAGTTTCCCATTATCCTTATTACGACCGCCAGGATTAATATAATCTTGGGTTGTATGTATCTATGTATGTAACGGAATTTTTGAGCTTAATTTTCACCAATTTTAAGAAGTCTGATTAATTTGAAACTGCATACTTATCAAGGAGCAATGACAATACAATAATTTGATAAGTTTATCCTCTTATCCTGATCAGGATCGCCAGGATCGAATAATTACGTCACGTATCGTCTGCGTGAGAGCAAGTGGCTTATTACTGTTACTAAATTCTATTACTGTTTTGTAATAGAATTTAGTAACAGTCATAAGCATTATTAATAATTGAAATATTGTTGTATTGTTAAAAATTACAAATTTTTACCAATCAACCGCACTTAAAAGTGAAAAATAAATATAGTTTAAAAAAAACTAAAAACACGCTTTTAAAGTACATTAAACTAAAAAGTGAAAAATAATCCTTAATATGAACTCAATAAAATAATGAACAATGACGAAAAATACTAGTATTATTGTGGAAAAAGCGTGGTTTGATCTACACACGAAAAATGTGGCACAAAGCGCCCCACGCTTTCTCCACAATAATACTAGTATTTTTCGTCATTGTTCATTATTTTTTTGAGTTCATATTAAGGATTATTTTTCACTTTTTAGTTTAATGTACTTTAAAAGCGTGTTTTTTAGTTTTTTTAAATTACATTTATTTTTTCAATTAAGCGATTTGACGTGCATTTCATAAATCTGTAGATTTTCCTCATGAGGAAACATGTTACCCAATCTTCTACGGTTACATTTGCTGTACCCTTATGGAAAAATCTTTAGATATCAGCAATTTTAAGACTATTAATAACATGATTAGCTTGTTGACGAACTTCACTAACAATGCTGATCATGTTATTATTGACGTGATAACGTCTTATCAATCGATGAACGCCGGCTGCACGCACGAAAAAGCATGACTCATTGTCGCGTTCCGCCTGAGCCGAGAGCGCGGGCGGAACGAGTGATCTCTCTTCCACTCCATCGGCCGATGCGTCCGAGTAGAAAGAGATAGCGGCCGCACACAACCTACAAGTGAACTGTTTTGTCAACTGTTTATATAGTGAAATGAAAAGTTAATGTGGTTTCCGTTGTTTACTACAATAACATTTGCGGCAAATGATAATAATTAAATTCATAAAAGTATGCAATTTTTCATCAATGTTTTCTTATGACGTTATCAAGTAAAATTAACGCTCGTAAACCGATTTTACAGACAACCAATTTTAATTTATCGATAACTCATTTGGGTTGGTACGCGCGACCTTACTGACTGACCTCATGAACTGATTCATGACCTCGCGTACCACGAGCGCTTGGACAGAGTATACTTAGGGCATATTTCACTACCTCCTATTAAACTGACGTTTAATCACAAGTCACTTTTAAAATAAAATTTGCGTCCCACGTCCTCTTTTAACTGTCGTTCGGGCTAAAGCCTTTTAAGAGAAAGACGTGGCACACAAATTTTATTTTAAAAGTGAATTTTTATTAAATGTCATTTAAAAGATCGTGGAAGAGGCTCTTTAAAATTTTACGTTGCCCTTAGAATTATATGTGCTTATAAAACAATATAAAATAATGTATATATATATATATGTGTGTGTGTGTGTGTGTGTGTACACATTCATAATTAGCCTAATACTGTTGGCTTTTTTAATACTGGATAATTATTAAATTCTAAAAAAGGACAAACCTAATAGGCAACACTGTTTCCTTTGAGAGATATCTAATCAGCTTCCGTCAGCGGTTTCGCTCGCGCGGACATAGAATGTATTCCTTCGTCATTTATATTGACGCGATCACGATCTCGTTCAGTAGCGCTCTCGATTCTGATCAAATCACAGAAGTACGTAAAGTTTAATACCGAAAACGTGTACTGACGCTAAATTGTACTAAATATCGCGGAGCAATATTGCTTTCATTCTTGATTCCAATACCGAGTTTTTCAACCATTTCAATTCTGTTACGCACAATCAATCCATATAAAAAAGAAAGGTGTACTGTATTCAAACTAGCGTAGCCGCGGTCAAAAGCTAGTAAACATTAAACATTATTACGACTTCAGTGTTGTATTTATCGGAAATTAGATTGAAATAATTGATTGTGCGTGAAGCGCTTTCAATAGAATATACAAACCTTCACATACACACTTAAATACATTTGCTTTCTTTTACTTATCCTCTGACCCTATCCGTTAATCATTTTTTTTTTTTCAACAAAAATCTTATATTTACAATTTAGGATTTTATTGTATATAGATAAAAAATACTAGCATACGCCGGCTGATTTTTTCGCGTTGACATTGAGTGTACTCCATCTTTTATATCGAAGCGATCTTCCAGTCCTCATCGATTCTGGTTCCCAGTTGTTTATTTGAATCTATATCTTGTTTCCAATTACAACCCTAGTTTGACTGGATTCCAATCTCGGGTCCGCTCTCGATTACGATTCTAGTCAAGACTTCGATTTAGATTTGGACTTCGAGTGGAACGAAGTTCGAAAGAATCTAACTTCTTGTGCCCTTGTCCCACTCGAAGTTCGGTGCCGCTCAAGTTTAGGGCGATTAGGCTCTTGTTTTTCCGATCCCGCTCAACTCTAAATCATTGTTGGTCCTATCGCTTGTTACAAACGCGGTTTCCCTCTATATTTTCGACTCATGGTATTCTTAATTCTGATCCTGGTTGTGTGTTCTGTTACAAAGCCGGTTTCATTTTAGTTCGTTTAAAGCTTTTTCCAGCTCGCTTTTACTTTCGATTCTGACATCTCTTTCGCTTAAGCGGAAGCCAATCCCGTCTAAGGTTCTTCTAATTCTGGTACCATTCGTAGTTACAGACCCAGTAATGCAAATAGACAAATTAAATGCCACGAATGGCTTACAAAGATAATGCCAGTGCTACTCTTAAAATTTTCCCATACACTGCCTCGCTTTTAATTACAGTCTCCAGTCAAGTTCTCTGTTGCAAAGTTAGTTCTACTCTGTAATTTTCTTCTATCCTCCGTCCTGTCCTTATTCTCGATTTCTGTCCCGCATTAAATTCTTCCGATATAGTTCATCTTTGAAAGACGCATTTTTTTTTTCTTAGAGTTAACCTAGATACAATGACAATAGTTCTATACAAACGTTCTGCTTCTTAGCGTTTGAAAAATCTATGCATTGCCACAGGACAATAATAGACAAACGGTCGTTACAAGACTCCGACTTTTAGGTCCAGCTATTTAATCTGGACGTTGATGAATCAAGTCAGTCAGGATATGTGACCCTTTATATATTCATACTTCTCTATGCGTATGATTTTGTCATCAAAATGTCTCGTTCGTTAGGTACAATTATGGCCGGTCAAACTTGTATTATAAAATAGTGTCCGATTTCAATCGCTAATTACTATGAGACTTATAATGTGATACACATAGCTGTATAATTTCATCAGAAATAATGAAAAAGTACAATATTTTTTACATCCTGTGATATATAGAGTTTTAAAACGATTTATTGGTAATATTTTTGAAAAAATCGGTTTCATTTTCATTGCATTTTTTCGAGATAATTTATTAGCTTTATTGGACGCACAAATCTTACAAAAATGTTTGTCACGTGACTGTAACTGTTAAAATGATTACTATAAACTTGGCGAGAATCGACTTTTGTCATTTATTGATTAAATATTTGTCAGTATTATTCATATATAGAGGGGTCGGGTTTTACGAAATTAATCAATGTGTTGTGAAGATTATAGGTATTAGCTTTTGCCCACGACCCCACAGAAAAATAGGTATGAAATGGGACAAAAATATTCTATATGTAATTCTAGGGTAAACTATTACCACACGAAATTTAATTAAATTCCGTCTATTCGCTTTTCGTAATTTACGAACAAATAGACAAAAATTCTAAAAAAAAACATTAAAATGTATTATGTCAATCTTTCTAATATACTACAGAGTAGTTTTTCTTAAGTATCTTTAATGTACAGATCTTTCTCTTCACTTTTTTATTTGCATTAGTTTAGTTTAGTGTAAGAAGTAAACATACAAAATTATTAAGATCTGATTTGAGGTTAGTTTTGATGACAGCTCCTTTTTTTCATGAGAAGCAATTGTAATTTACTCGTTTTGACGATGACGTTACTTTTAACATTGGCATTAAAAATTATGTGTATTCAATACATTTTTTCCAAAATACATAGTCAATAATAAAAATATGTTTAATTTTTATGGAGAATACATATTGATTCCAATTGATGACATATGTTTTTGATGCCTACAATACTGGATGATATATTTATTAATTAATTTGTTGAAATTTTTATCTAAGTATTCTTGTTATAATTAAAGACTTTCTAACAGCTAAGAAACATAGGCCAAATCAATTAAATAAATGGCACTAACAAGGAATGTCTTAAAAATTAAAGTTATCTCTAAGAAAAATATGAGACCGTTCAACACATACAAATGACGACTAACAGGAATCAAACGAAAAAACAAGTTATTATTAGTAAAAAAGAAAAACTACAATGAAAACTTAACAAAATGACAATTTCAAGAGAAACGAGGAACGAAATTTAAAAATTATGTTCCTGTAAGATAAATGCAGACGTAATACCAGCGTAAGTTATTTATCTGTCTTTTACTAGCGCTATTTATTTGGTTCTGTGGGCAAAAAAATTTGTCTTACTTTGATCGTTTTAAAATCCCGTGTTTATGCCACATGTAGTACTATAAAAGAACAAAATATGAAGAATGCTTTCGACTTTTGACGTGACAACGTCTTAAATTAGGTTGCGGCTGGGAGTCACTTATGAAAAAGGTGTAACGCTCGGTAACGTAACGATGAGTCACCGAACGAGAGAGAGGCCCGCCGAATGCCTTGCGTCTCTCTCCCACTCAACTATGATCGGTCTGCCGCGCGCGCAGCACTAGAGAATTAGTGCATAGCTTGCAAATGTATTGCAAGTTATTGTATGTATATTTGTATATAAATACGTATGTATGTGTAAAGGTAAAAATAAAATTTTGTTAATATGAAATTCAGTGCGAGATTCTTTGTATAAATTAATGTTTTAAATATAATTCTTTGTATAAATAAATGTTTTAAATTGTTACTATTATTTCATCCTTCTTCCTACTATACGAATGAATATTCACATTAAAATGATTTTACCATTCAAAGTCGTTGTCACGTAAAACTTTCGCCCGTATACCGACTTTACAGGCAACCAAATTTTTTATTTTTATTGTCTGTGATCATTATAGTAATCCGAATTTAAGAAATACGTTTGAAAAAGGAAACGAAAAGTCAAAGGGAAAACTAAAGTCAAGGTAATAGAGTGATGTTATGATACGCTAATTTAACATTGTTCTGTGGCTGTAAATGTCAACGAATGTCATCCCCATAGAAATAAATGGACCACAAACTATACTATGAAATGGACTATTAAAACATTTTAACTCAGTTTACGTACTACTATTTATTTTTACAGTTATTAATATTAATTATAATAGATATTTTTTATAGTATATAAATTCATGTGATCAGCTATTGTCATAAAATTCCGTTACATTGTAAAAAATAATTTATTGTCATTTAGGTAAAAGGAAACAATTTCAAAACTTTATGTAAAAATGAGTTAAAAGAACAGTTTAACCTACGTTACTGTGTTATTATCATGAGCATAAAGGACATTAATCAACTTTTTATTTTTATTTCAGATCACAATAGAAATTTACTGAAATAATTCGATAATATTCACAAAAACATGGATTTGCCCTCCGAAACTTCATTTTATTTTGTTAAAATGGAAGCAGGTTTAAATGGAAGCACGACTGAACCACGGTAAATGCTTGTATTGGTCTATATGTTACAGAAAGATTTATTTTCATTTAATACAACAATTAAGTGCTGTGTCAGTCGTATAAGGACATTTTCTTCCATTATGTGGCTGACATACACATGATTGAACGTTAACAGCCATGTGTTTCAAACTCTCATTTAAATAATTAAGTGTTAAAGTTAAAAACTAAACATATCAAAGTATTGGTAATTTTAGAGATTTGGCATTTATGACATTAATTTAATATAACAAATGTCAATATCTAAGATTAACTTAGTCAACTGCCAATTGTGAAGTTTAAAACAATGTATTTTGACATGTTTAGTTTTTAACTTTAAGAGTTAATTATTTCAAATGAGTTTGAAGCACACCACAGTAAATATTACATTACATAAAAAATATGTAGTATTTCAATATTTATTAGTGTATATAATAATATGTATCATCAATATTACTATTCATTGCTATTATTGGAATTGTTTCAGTATTGATAGACAATCTACAGACAATAAGTGTGTTAAAAATATTTCAAGTAGTACTGGTTAGTATTGATCGATTATAATCAATATTTACGTTATAAAACTTAATATACATATTTCTTCAATGTGGGTAGATAGCTCAATACTCATAATTAGTCAATATAGATAGATAATTTAGTTCAAGTATTTATTCTAACAAACACAGAACATGTAATGTTTACTTGCTGTTGATTTCTGACCCAAATTCAAGATATTTATTTTATAGGTCATATACAACATGTGAATTGTATAATTCTGTTACAAAATTTTCACTTGTTTGGAAGTCAGTTTTTCCTCATGACGAATGAGATTCCTTCGTGTTTGGTTATATGCCATCTCAATCTAATATCACAGGAAGACAGAAGATGTTTGTCTTCCGAGTAATTGGAAATTTTGTAATAACATTATTTCCAAGTAATTATTTAATAACAATCTTAAATTTATGTAAGCATAAGTTGTGTACATCTACAAGGACCTTATTACACATGCATACACAGGATCCCTTATAAGAGTGCGAATGCATTTATATACATTCGTACAACCTGATTCCGATCCGTCATGTCACGTCAAATTCTGATCCCGGACTCGATTTCGGCCTTGATGTTGACATTTGATTGTACTTCCTGTCCCGCTGTGCCGATTTTGCTATTGGTCACAGTTCCAATTCCAACTAAACCGGGACAAATGTTTGTATGAAAATAAAATAACTATATTACTCGGGGATAGTGTGACTTTGTTTGAGCATAAGAATTTTTAGTCATAAAGGAAGGAAAGAAGCCATCGAAAAATGTTAGTAGCCTATTCAACTCAGTGACTAGCATTTTATTATTCACCAAATGCAAGTCTATTAGTTCAGTTCAGACGAAGTTGGGGACAATTGTTGTTTTGGTTTTTTCAGAAACTTTTTCATTCACATATACAACATATTGTCAAATTTTTATAGTAATCAGATGGGTGGTTTAGTTACACGAAGAAGACAAAGAAAACACACTAATTTACATACATTTCCAACCCCATTATCACGAATTGTAAAAGGTGTGTTTTACCATTTTAAGGAGCAATATTTATACCGAATTAGATAGTCGTACCTTGTTCTATATAACAATTCCATATCCAAGTAATACCCATCTATTCAGCTCATTAAAAAATGAATTTCCAAAAATCCTTATCGGTTCTTCACATTATATAAACTATCGTCTGGCCATTTTTCATCTCAATCGGGCTTATAGCTTTTAAAATCTCATAAGTCAGTGAATCAGTAGCGATTTTATATTCGTAATATATATGAATAATTGAAATATCATATAAAAGTATGAATTGTTCTTCAGGTCATTCTCGGGATATTATTAAAACAGAGCTGTGCAGCTCAGATTTCGAATATGAACATGAAACAAGCGATGTGAAATTGGAACTGGAAAGCGATGACGAAAAAGAAAGGTACATTCTATGCAGGAATAGCTTTTGTGGTTTTTCGATACACACAAGCTCAAAAAGTTTAAGGCAGATTTTTCACTGTTATATTCATAACAGTTAGCAAATTTACTAAGTTAAACAAAGCAAACCTCAACCTTTTTTTGCACTGAAAATATTTAAAATAACTGTTTCTTTTAAACTGATATAATAATCAGGATTTTTATCCAGAAGAATTTATTTCTAAAAGAGACCATTAAGAAAATATTAAAACAAAAAATATTCATTAATATAGGTTCTGAAAATTCCTATTATGTTCAAAAACGCATCTTGTTAAGGGACTAAATATTATTTTATGAAAAAAATTAAACATGGCAGTAAAAAATAACTCCTCGTTTATCACATTTTTACATTAAAATATGCATATAGTTTTTATTACTTTGCTAACACCATTAAAATCTCTAATTTTGATCATATGGATTTCTCATTTTTCACTTGTTATACAAAATAAAATTTTTATTATTTGTTAAATTACTAGTATACTAATATGTAACCTTGTACTAGTATACTAATATGGAATCTTCAAAAGACCAGTTCATTCAATTTATTTATAATTGTCATATTTGTAAACAACCATATTCAAAGAGTAATTAAAAATTAAAGCACAATTTTTGGAATCTATTGAAATACCTAGTGATGTTGGTAGCAATCCGAATTGGATTTGGAAAAGCTAGTTGTTATTGGCCAATTTGGAATCCTAGTGATATCTGAATTGGCCAATATTTTTCAACTTGGTCATTATTTAATCCAATTTAACTTCTGTCTGTTGAACAATTGGAATTGAATCTATTTTTTATTCATATCTTGTTTCATCAATAAAATTTTTGTTATTTGAATAAATTGAATTTGTCATTAATTACAAAATTGGAATCATTTTAATTATTGGTATGTAGTATAGTAGTACCTCAATGGTTTTTGATTAATAAATAATTGTAAGAAATCTAAGTTATTGCAATTAAATGTCTAAGCTACATAGCCATCATTTTAGAATATAAAAAATAATTTTTAAATAAGGACACAGGACAACATTATTTAATGTTTTTCAAACATTCCACAGATTTTTTAATTGTCAGATTATGAATAAAATTTAAGATTAATTGATAATGGAATATTATTATTAAATAGTATTATTTAATTATGATTAATAACAATGCTGTAAAGTCTTATTATTTTTCTTAGGCAGGAACTGTTTCATCAAATGTTGCTGTTCACCGGTACAACTTATCAAGTTAATGATAACCACAAAGTGAAAGAGGTAGATGAAGACTATAAGCCTAAAAAGAAAAGTAAAAAGACAAAAACAAAATCACAAGTCAAAAAGAAAGAGAAAATACCAGCTTACTGTTTCAAATGCAATAAAACGTTCAAAAAAATTGCAAATCTAAACAGACACAACAGATCGGTGCATGCTCAAAATGAACAATCTGAATGTCGAATATGTTTAAAGATTTTCAAGTCGAAAATACATTTACAATTTCACGAACGTAAAGTTCATTCAGAAATGTTCGAGCCGGCGCAAGAATGCCCCGACTGTTCGAAAGTCTTCAAGTCCAAAGCATATTTGAAAAGACACATGGAGGAAGTGCATCCGGAGGATTCGGAGATGGTCCAATGTCTTAAATGCTTCAAAAATTTCAAATCACACATCCACTTAAACATACATTTGAGAAGGGTACACTCACCGGAAAGCAAAAAAGGTATCTGTTCTATATGTGGAAAAATTTATTCGTGCAAACTATACTTAAGGAGGCACATGGAAGTTATACACACGGTCAACAGTAGTCCGTATGTGTGCAGTGTATGTACAATGCCATTTTTTTCAGAAATCTATTTACAGAGGCATGTAAAGCATGAACATGAAGAGAATCAGCGACTGCAGTGCGAACATTGCAGTAGATTTTATCAGAATGATTTCAAACTAAAAAGACACATGTACAGAGTTCACAAGTATAGAAAGGAACCGGTCGTCTGTCAGATCTGTTGGAAAACTTACAAATCGATAGAAACACTGAAGACACACATGAAAATAATACATTGCGATACGGATACAGAATCTGTGTGTCATGTTTGTGGAGCGGCTTTCAAGTGCGACATGTATTTAAATAAGCATATTCGACAGGTGCATAATTTATATTTGGAAAATTGTTTGGTGGTAGAAAAAGTGCACAAAGGCAATGTGTTGGAGTGGAACCGTGGTTTAAATACTGAAAATGATATTGATGAACAGCTACCAGTGGCACCCATCGACATTGTAGAGTGTAAAATGGATATGGACATTAATGAGAATAACACAAATTAACTCAATTTTTAGTAACTGTGAATTAGCAGTCATTGTTGTTTTGAAAGATGTGTAAATATACTTTGTTATTGTTGATATGCCTTCTTGTTTGAGTCAAATTCATGAAAATATATGAGAATCCACGTAAGCAAAGATTTTTAATTTAATTCTGTTGTTTACGAGTGGTGGTTGCCGATGGTCAAGGCATTTCCTTGGAATTTTAGAAGGTACTAGATTAACCACTAACTGTGGGCGAATTGACCAACTGGTTCCTAATTTGCCAAGTTAATAAAAATATGTATTAGTGGAATTATATGATGTATCATGTTAAGTGAAACCACAATAACATATAATTAAATATTTTTCCCCTTTTTGTCTTTAACGTGAACCATTTTTTTCTTTTCAATTTAAGTTGTACTAATATGTTCTCTGGTGAACCACCTTGGGTAATTATTTATTTCTTTAAACAATGACAAACTGAGAGATTAAATGACAAACATTATTATAAAGTATAAAATATTGATTCTCTCTTGTATAATTCGCAATGCCTTCTAAAAAATAATTAAATCTCAAGTAATCAAGGTTCTGTAACAGTGAAACTAATGAGTTTTTGGCAAGACTAGATTAAAATTCACGATGTTGATATGGTGATATTTGTATTAGTCGTAAATGTCAGTTGTCTGTCAATCAATGTATGCAATTTGTAAAAACATAAATACATAATTTATTATAGTCTACAGGACAGTTATGTTGTTGACCTTTGGAATTGTCTTTGGGTTTGTTATTTGGTAGGTTAAAGTTGTCTATAAAATTTAGTGTTTTGAAAATTTCCATAGAAAATACTATGCTATGATTGAGATTGCTATCAGCAGTTGACTTTGGTACATAGCAGTATCTTAATCTTTACTGACATTTATTTCAGATGGTCATTGTTTATTGCTATCAATGAAGCTTGGATGAAATAATTTACAGCAATACATTACTTAGTCATCGAGCGATGTATTTGACTAAGTAGATGTAAATACAACTACTAGTTAACTTTATACAATTAATAATTCCACCTCATTTCTTCAAAAACCTTTGGGTATGTGTGGGTATTTTGTATTTTGATTCATACTATTCTGTGAATATTGAAATTGTTATAAAAATTTTAAATATTGATTCTTATTGGCTGCCAGTTGCCATTTTCTGTTACCATGATAAATACAGGCATTTTCATCTTGCTTTCTCTCCCACAGAGAGTATAGGATTGGCAAATCTAAATACATACAATTTTTCTGATGTATTGATGCTGTGATTGATAAAAAAAAGACACTTGGTGAAGGCATACTTTGTGTCATGTTACCAATGACAATTAGTTATGTATTTATATGAATAATTATTATTTCAAAAATGAAAGCATGAGAATCAAGAAAACAATTTAATGAAAACGATTTACTCTTCTGGTTTCTCTGCCACACCCCACAATTTAATTTCATCTTCACAAGCACTCAATAGAAAAGTTTCAATAGGATGTTGTGATATTGACACAACTGGTTTATTTTTTGAGTGCACTAATTTTTGAGAACAGGTGCCTGAAATAAGATCCCAATACCATATTTCACCTGTTGCTGAACCAGAAATAACATGAGTATCTTTGGCATACACTGCATTTTCTAGTAAATAATCTTTACTCTCATGACCTACAAATGTGTTCAGCAATTCACCAGAATCCTTATCAAATAATTTGACAGTACTATCGGAACAACTCAGAACGTAACACTGTCCATCATGGGTTAAGCTACCGTAAGTTATTATGTTCCCAACATAATCTGCAGTCATTTTACCCATACGTATGTCATACAGACGTACATGGCAGTCAACAGAACACGTTAATATTTCGTGATCTGTAACTTGTACAGATGTTACAGAATCCTTCGCATCTTTGAGTGTTTGAACTGGATCCAATCGTCTGCTAGCAACATCCCAGATTATCACAGAATTATCTACGGAACCCGAAACGGCCATAGTCGATTCTTCATTGAATCTAACACAATTAACCGAACTGGCATGGCCTCTATATCTCTTAATCGGTTGGCCGGTAGTCACATCCCAAAGTATGACCGATTTATCGGAACTGCACGAAATTATGTGACTACTATCGCATGAGCCGGCGGCGTCAAGAACTTCGTTCGCGTGCCCCCCGTAAATTTTCAATAAAGTTTGTTTATGAGGATTCCAGAGTTTTATTTTCTTATCGGCACCACAGGTTAGACAATAAGAACCGTCAATATTGAAACGAACTGTTCGTACGACCTGTTGTTTACATTTTATGCTAGCAAGTTCTTTCAAATCTTCCATGCCTGAGTTAAGGCTGATAATCACTGTGTATTCATCACTTATCACCTTGTCCACATAATTTGAATTACAAAATTATGTTATCAAAATTCCGACAACAATTAATTTGCATTCCTAAACAAATTTCACACATTCTGTACTAATACGTTTTGAAAACAAGTACCAAAGAGTACAAATGCTATTATGGTATGGCATACAAGCACGAAATCTATGGTATGTGTGGCAAGCCTATAAAAGGAATATATCGGAGCACAATATAAACCTAGTATCGTAAGTAACATAAGTATCTGAGCGAAAAAAATTAAAAACTTTTGGATGACAACTCAAAAAAACAGATACATTTTTGTCACATATACCTAGTACTCTAAACTATTATTTTGTCGCCATTGCATATTTATATAGACCTAAATAGTATTTTGTACTATAAAAAGGAATTTTATAAGTATTCAAATTGAAAATCGTTTTCAATTAAAAGCAAGGAAACAACATCTACAAAAATTTACAATATATGCAAGATTTTAAAAGAAAAGAAGATGATAACTATAAAGACTTTCCGTTCTGTACTTTGCATTCACAAACAATATTCCAAAAAAGTATAGATTTTTCGCATACAAAAATGTATAGTATTTTAGTAAGTGTTACAATTTTCTACAGCTTCTTCAGAGTTAATTGACAGATTTTGATACAATGTAATTTTGATTAGATTAGATTAAATTTGAAATAGTGTAGTTAGCATTACAAGCAACACAGGTCCACTCAATTTTAATAGTGTTTTAAATGTCGAATATCAAAAAACCATATTAAATATAAATAAAAAATCATATTATCTTTCAATTTTAACAACTATCTTAATATTTATTATAAACATATCATCAATCTCAATCTGTTTAAATCAAAAAAAGTAAATTAAGTATAAGAAAATTCAAGTGTAACACATCTGCCAGGCGTTTATTATTTGTTATGTCTTTTTTTAATTTCCTTTAAGAAATTAAAAAATTTTTTTAAAGTTTTTGACTTAATTAATTTATTAACTTTAGAAGTTATTGAAGTTATTGACTTTACCTCGTCTTCCGAAAATCGAGGTTTCATTAGATCTTGACGTTTTGAGGTCTTAGGAAGCTATTTTGATGGTTCCCGCGAGGGTGTCACCATGTCTATGTATGTATGTGTATGTGTGTGTGTCTGTGTACGTAAGTATGTAAACCTCTTAAAACTTGCGAGTGGGTTGACCGATTGGAACCAAGCTTTGGCATTCCAAAAAGTTCCATCAAACATAGATTTACGAAAAATTTGAACCTATTCAGACGGGTAGATTCCAAAAAATCTCAAAAAAACTACGAAAAAATTTAATTTATGACAGCAAATTTCACTTAGGGGCCATCTCACACGTTGGGGAGAGGAAGGGGGCGGTCAACGAAATGTAACAATGCGCGACAAGGAGCAGGTCAAAAACTTTGTGATGTCAAATCCAAAATATGAAAATGAAAAAAGGTTTGTCTTTTGTTTTGTTCAATATTTAAAGTACTTTGAACAAAAAAAAAAGTAAAAACTAATGTTTTCATTTACGTGTGTCCGTCTGTGACAAGGACGGGGTGGGTGGAGTCATAAACCTTATTACTTATGTGACGTAATTTATAGATGGCCCCTTATGCACAAAATTATGCTTTTATTATATTGATTAATCGTAAATTTTATATAAATATTAAGATTTTATTTTGCTTGAGAGAAAGATCAGAAAGAGGCCCCAGTAAATCCTACACAAACCAACTTATAGGAAAATTACAAAAAAAAAAACGGCCAAAATCGTCTAGGATCATGCTCAGTGTAGATTTCCGAAACCATTACTATAAAGAAATGCACTAAAGATGAAAAAACTACGTTGTTACATTTTTTCATGTTTCCCTCAAAAAATTGTTATAAGCACTTTAGTCGCCTTTAACTAGATAAACAATAGGTATGTAAAACTAGTGTAAATTGAAGTGCACCAACAAAAGAGTGTATCTTTATGGCACTTACGTCCTTTGTTGAGAAGCGTAGTGTTTCGGCAATAATTCAAAAACAGCGTATTGAATCATACTCAAAATAATTTTAAAAGTGTTTATTAGGCCTGTCCTTCGTTATTTTCCTTAATACTTTTTAGAGATATAGTTCAGAAAATAAATTGGAAGGACAAAATTTTTGGTACTTTCAGAGTGATAATTTCTGAAACATTTATTTAATGAAAAGAGTAAATTAGAAACCCTGAAGTGTTTTTAAGATATTAAAATAACTGTCAAAATATATGCCAGACGTTGATGTTATTTTTTTTTTTCAGCTTCTATTTCATGTGTAGAGTGCCCCCATAGAAATACTTATTTTTGTCATTTAACTACTAAATTATATAGCAACTTATATCAGACGTTTATACTTTAAAATTAATCAATATTCAGATTGTAGTTTTTGAATAAAATGACTAACATACGGACGGACAGACATGATAAAACTATAAACGTTCCGTTTATGCTATTTTGGCTCGGAATACCAAAAAGGCTAAATTTTAAATACCCGCAACCAACGAGCTTGTTTGAAAAGATTTATGAATGTCAGTGAAAAAAGATATATAAAGATCGTACCATTTGGCAAACTGTAATCTGTGCATTCTGGGAAATAGGCGTGAATTTATTTTTATTATTATTTAGCATTTCGCTTTTTCCTAACCCTGTCCTGCCGAAATTTTTTCTATACAAATAAAAGTTTTAAATATTAGAAAACATTTAACCTTATCAGAATTTTTCAAACTTAACCTTTTTTTCCCTTTTTCAGAAAAAAATGAGATTTTCACTCTGAAAAAGTGAAATTCCTTTTGATATTTCAGGCTCTTATTTATAAAGTTTAAAGAGGGAATATTCCAAACATAGAGAAGTACGAACATATAACTCCAAAATTCTCAAATTACAGTATTAGATGTGCGTTCATATCTCATTAATATATTTTTTGCTCATTAATCTGTGAGTGCAGGTGTATTCTATGGCGTAATTGAAGTGTCAAAAGTATTTTCAAACATATTTTATTATAAAAATAGTCTTAATTGTAATTGCTGATCATCATTTAAGACATTTAATTGTAATTCGAAATAATTGTAATTTCATGATCTAATCCCATATAGGGATTTGTGTCGAAATCATTATATTACAGTTGTAATATTTATGCGCTTTCAGAAGTACAAAACTATTGTTATTAAATGAGCATAAATTAATTATCTTCAATTGAAGCTCATGTTGAATGATGTCATTTTGAAATCAATATCGTTGCATTATTTGTGGAATTTACGGGAATCAGATGCTCCGTTAAATATATAATCATGGAAACAGTGCAACAGGTGCAACAAATATCAACAAACAATATTCTGAGAGATTCGATGAACAATCAAGTATCTTCCACATCGCATGAAGATATAGGAACAAATTCCGATACTTTATCTAAATTCAATAACTTCTACAAGTCAAGGTATGACACTGCATCTGACAATGAAACAGAAATAAGACAGAGGAGCATGACAAGAATACAACCGAGAAATCATCATAAAAGCATGGGCAATATAAATGATGAAGATCTGTATGATAGAAATTTAAACAGAGTACAAAATAGCATGAGTAACTTAGATGTAAGCCTTCATAGTGATGAGTTAAAGAAATTTGAATCATTGCAGATACCCATAGTAGGCTACGAGGTGATGGAAGAGAGGGCCAGGTTCACTATATACAAGTTGAAAGTGGAGGACGATAAGACGGATCAGTCTTGGTTGGTTTTTCGAAGGTATACCGATTTCGTAAGATTGTATTCAAGGTTGAGAGCTGAAAAACCAAACTTAATGCTGCCATTACCTGGTAAAAGATTGTTCAGAGATAATTTTGATCCTACATTCCTAGAAGAGAGGGTCAGGGGTCTGCAAATGTTTGTTAATACGATACTAAAGAAATTACCCAATCACCCATTAGTGCGAGAATTTTTCTGTTTAGACGAACCCCCGCAAGCTTTGAGTTATCAACCGGAAGTACAAGCTGTATATGGTGCATTAGAGGATTCAATCACTGCACTAAAACTGCAAGTCAAACAAAAAGACAATACAATTCTGCGTTTACAAAAGAAGTTAGCAGAATTAGAAGCTAAAATGTCAATTTGTCCGAACTGTAGTACAAATACTGTGTGATTTTGTTTTTTATTATGTGTATTTGAAAAAATTATTACTTATAGTAACACATAAAGGAAATTTTGCTATAATATATTATATGAATTGTTTCCTATTGATATACAAAAAATTACATTTACAAATTCTTATAAGTCTTTGAATAAATATTTTTCTGTCAATTGTATTTTTGAAATGGAGCAATACTTAGTTAAAAGATTTTATATAAATATAACAAAAACAAACATATGTAATTACATAATTTTGTGATTGTGTAATTTTTAGATAATACTCAAATTGAATTGCAGATGTCCAAGGTCCAGCTAAAATAAATGTCCACATACATTCTTTTTGCATGGTTTGTTGTTTTAGTAAGACTCAATTAATGGAATAGCGATTAAAGGAAATTGTTATCAATAATAATAATGTAACTTTGTATAGGGAAATTATTAAAAGAAAAGTTTATTTTAGTTATATCTTCTTCGATGTTAGGATACTTTTAACTTCTGCATCTGTTACTATCGGGACCATTGAGAATGAAGAATTTTGTTAAGTAAGGAAATTTGTTTTAGGATAAAAAATTGTTTTTTTTTGTACTGTACTCTTGTAATAAATGATGATATTTATTAATTTAATCATAATTAAGTAATAATGAGGCGATAGTGCAAATATATTTATAAAATGTAATAGTAAAGCATCGTAATAGGGTAGTAAAATATTTTAAGGAATGCATATTGATGCACCACATTTATTCATGGTTTTTCAGTTTGGTATGTAGACTTTGCATATGAAATACAAAATGATTTTGTATTCGAGTATACAGTACAGTGAAAACAGGAGTCAATCTAAGAATTTACGCATTGAGGAAACATTTATGCTCAATAGTGGCCAATACATAGCAATAGTTGATTTTTAGATGTATTTTGTCTTAAAATATCTTATTTCTAAATGTCGTTTACAGTGAGACTTTTATAATACATTTATTCAATAAAGCTTTGCAAGTATTGTTAATTGAAAAGTCAAATTCTCTAATTAAAATGAGATTTTATACAAAAATTTGTATTCTTATACCATAGTGAAATGTTGTATTAGCGTTCAAAATATTTTTAAAAAGTATAATAATGTAAAACTAAACTGTAATGTAGAGCTAAAATCTGGTATAATCGACCTAATCCTGAATGAGCTACCTAAATATATGATACAATGAAGAGAAAAGTTTCTGAATGGTGGTTGTGAATTGAATCTCGTAACTTCGAACTGCTGCCCACTTAGAGGATTGATGACCTGGTAAATACCATTAGCCACCATAGGTTACGAGCGGGATTGTTCATTATGAAAATTCAAGGGCAGCAAGTTTATATTAAAAATCGGATGTTCAATGATAGTTGAAATATATACAAATATAGCAAATTAATTTTCTGCATATCAAAGTTATGCGTCTTGGTGAAATAAATTTAATTTGCATTATTCAAACAACTATTTAATTACAAACAAAATCAAAACTGTAAAAACTGTCTTGCTATGTCATCTAAAGATGATATATATATATATATATATATATATATATATATATATATATATATATACATATATTTTATTTTTATAAAACAATCACATGTTTGAGCATTGGGCACCTCATTAAAATTGTTTACCTATGTACGTTTAGTATTTATGTCTAAGATTGTGTATTTAATTGGCTGTACAAAGTATTATCTCATATTTTTAAATAATGATATCATAATGTTGGCGTTGTATAAATGATTTACAACCATAAATGAATGAGCTTAAATATATTGCAACTTACTGAAAGGAAATTATAGATGCATTGTAAAATACAGATGACCATTATTGTTTTAGTCGAAATAGTCTCTTATTCATAAAAACTGTAAATGTTGCCAATTTTATCAATCAGAAGCTACATAGACTGGCAACAATTACACATTATATTACATGGTTATTGAAGAGTCTATTATTGATGTCTTTCTTTATATTTGGAAATTATTAATTATTAACTGCGCTTTTTATGTATAATTTCAATTGATATTTTTCATTACTAAATATCCGATATATTTATAATTTGTTTATGACTAGGAACATGTTAATTGGACATTGAATCAAACATTGTGTGCAGAATGTGCTACAAATAAATATTTAATGTATGCATAGTTATGTGTAATTAAAACACATTCAATGCAACTTAAGTATGCAATATCTTTAAAACAATAGTTATATTGTTAATCCACTGTGTGCCTTAAATATTTTTTAATAACGTGAAATGCCTTGTACAAATACATTTTACAAAGTTTTGTTAAGTCATGCAATAAAATATGCATTTAATATGATTATCCGCAATAAGATAGTAATAAATGTATACCATTTTTTATTGTTGTTTGATATTTTGTACATTGTTAATTGTAATATATTCTCAAACAGATATAACATTTTGATGGTTTTGTCAATTCAAATAGCAAATGGACAAAGTAAAGTTTGAACAAGCAAAACTCGGCAAGCTCTAGAATTCTATTATGAAAGACTAGTACAAGATAATTGAAGGAAACTTCTTGTAATGTCAAATAGTAGACCATCTTTAAAGTAATTTAAATTAGTAAATGAAAAGAGGAATAAATATGTCGATGTGGTCAATTTAATTATTTGTGGTACCTTAAAATGAAAGCAGTACATAAAAAACTGGGTAAATTTGAACAAACTGAAGTAGCCTACAAAGCTACAAAAGACAAAATGTGAGAGTTGTAAAGAATTGCTGTCAGCTATTATTGAACATTTTTCACTTATTTCTTAATTAATAAATTCTGCGATATGTATAAAATGAGACAAAATAAGTACCTAGTGGATTAGAAAAAAAAGGCAAGTGTGAGTTAAACTCGCATGTAGAGGGTTCAATGCAATGAATATGTTATCGATCATGTTTTTTTTTAATGTAATACAAATTTGTTGACCAAAACAATTGCAAATATATTTTGTGCACACAACATTGGAAGATTACCAATATCACTTTAAGACCATAAACTTGATAGATTTTGCAGAAATTAACATTTTAATCTTTAAGTAGAACACTATTTTCTGCATTTTTTTTACAAAATTTTAGGCTCAGTAGTTTTAGAGATGAGGGCAGGAAATGATCAATTTTCATCTGTCTCCAAAGCACAAAATATTTAAGTGAAAAACTGTCAATTTACTAGTGGTTGCAATCAGTACCTTCCTCAGTTAAATCAACATATTTAACCATCGCTCCTTATTCAAATTATTCAATGGGATATTTACGAGGGGCGGCTGATAAATCCGCGGCCCAAGGTACTTAGCGATGACTCATTATTTCACAACTTTTACCACTAATTGCGACACTTCTTGTTAGTATAAATATAGCTTCCTTTCGTTATTAAAGTCATTAACAAATTATCTGTCGAAGCACAAACGTCATCATGTCAGCCGAATCGTCAAATCTCAGTAATATTGAACATCGCGCTGTAATAAAGTACCTACTTCGTAAAGAAAGGAAAAACGCCCAAAGAAATTTTTAAAGACATGGTATCAGTTCTTCAGGAATCTGTGCCTTCGTATACGATGGTCAAAAAATGGGCTCGCTTATTTCAACAAGGACGAGAGAGCTGTGAAGATGATCCTCGCCCAGGGCGTCCTGTGATGGTTGTGACGGAGGAAAATGCTCGAAAAATTAGTACTGGCCGACCGAAGAATAAAATTATGGCAGATAGCTGAAGAGTTGCAGATTAGTAAAGAACGAGTTGGAGAAATTATACACGAGCATATGAATATGAGAAAAATCCGTGCGCGTTGGGTACCAAAAATGCTAACGCCGTTTGACAAGCAGCGGCGACTTCAGACAAGTAAGGATTTTTTGGAGTTAGTCAGGGATAATATAGACGAAATTTGCGACCAAATTGTAACCGTAGATGAAACCTGGGTTCGTCAATACGATCCGGAATCTAAACAGAAGTCCATGCAATGGACGAAAATAGGAGAAAGGCCGCTGAAGAAATTCAAGGTTCAAAAGTCGGCATCGAAGCTTATGGCGACAATTTTTTGGGATAGTGAAGTGTTTTACTAATTGATTACTTGCCAAAGGGGACTACTATGAATGGCCAATATTACGCGAATTTATTGGCTCAGGCACGAGAGGCAATCGTAGAGAAGCGACGTGGGAAGTTATCGCGCGGAGTGCCGTTTTTACAAGACAATGCATCTGACCACACGGCGCGGGTTTCGAGGCAGGCCCTGAAGGACACGGGCTTCTCGGAAATTGACCACCCACCCTACAGCCCAGATCTAGCTCCCAGCGACTATTTCCTTTTTTCCAATTTAAAAAAGGAGTTACGTGGTCGTAGATTTGTTGATGACAATCAAATGAAGATGCTGTAGAAAGTCATTTTGACTGCAAAGAAAAGGAATATTTTTTGGGCGGTTTGAAGGCGTTATACACTAGATGTGAAAAATGTATTTCGCTTGAGGGAGACTATATTGAAAAAAAAACCGGCCAAGTGCGAGTCGGACTCGCGCACCGAGGGTTCCGTACAAACCTGCAAGGTTTACAAAGTTCGTTTTACCAAATTTCGAGATTCTATGTCAACGGGAAGTGGTCTTTAGGTTTTAATTCCCTTGCGTGTAGTTGCGAGTTTCAAAATATGCGGTATCAATGGTTGTACTTTTGCGTTTTGCGTTTTGCGTTGACTTATAATTTTTTTCACGGGTTAAAGGCAATTAGATCTAAGTATTTGATATGAATTTCAACTTGATAGCTCTACGCGTTCATGAGAAAAAAGTAATAAGTTTATATTTATTAAAAAATATATATTTTGTAATGTAACTAAAATTTAAGGTTTTCGGAATTTTTCCTTTATGTGTGCTATAAAACGTTGCTTCATGCCAAATTTCAAGATTCTAGGTCGACTGGAAGTACCCTTTAGGTTTTGATTCCCTTGAGTACTTGCGAGTTTCAAAATATGCAGCTTAAATTGCTGTTTCTTTTGATTGCGTTGACATAGAAGTTTGATTTTGTTACAGCTTAAAGGTATTATAGACCTGAGTATTTGGTATGAATATCAATTTAATACCTCTACGCGTTTATGAGGAAATGGGTAGTAAGTTTAAAATTATTAAAAAAAAAATATATTATGTGATGTAACTAAAAATTTATGGTTTTCGTAATTTTTCCTTTATCTATGCTATAAGACGTTGCTTCGTACCAAATTTCAAGATTCTGAGTTCACGGGAAGCACCCTGTAGGTTTTGATTCCCTTGCAAGTGTCGAAAATTTGCGGCATAAACGGCTGTATCTTTTGATTGCGTTGGCTTAGAAGTTTGATTTTTTGACAGCTTCAAGGGACAGTAGACCTGAGTAATTGATATAAATTTCAGCTTCATACCTCCACGCGTTCCTGAGAAAAAGGGTCTTGACAGACGGACGGACGGACGGACAGACGGACAACAAAGTGATCCTATAAGGGTTCCGTTTTTTCCTTTTGAGGTACGGAACCCTAATAAAAATAAAATACTCGTACTTTTCTTTCATTTAATGCCTTAGGCCGCGGACTTATCAGCCGCCCCTCGTACTCATTGCAAAAGAAATAGAATCATAAATATTTTTCAATGAAAAAACGATTATAACTTCAATTTTAATTGAGAGTACCATTAGAATCTTCAATAAGCACTTGCAATTGTTCCGGTACAAGGTAAATGCAGACATATAAAATATCTAGGTAAGTAGGTAGACCGCCAACAAATACACTTTATTTAATAATTTTGAAATAGAGTACCTACCTGGAGACAACCTATTACTTGGCGACTGGGCGACTCACAAAGATGGGTATCGTTATGGCAAATGCGAAGCGTTTAATCAACTATTATACGGTTAAATTTAAAATATAAGCCCCAGAATGTGACATATTTTTTTATATCGTTTTCGAGAGCCGAACGAGCATGTGAATCCATTAGAGAGTGGGTAGTTGTCTACAGACACTCGCAAACTCCGAATAATCATTGAGTTGCCGGCCTCTTGGTAAGGAATGGGATATCTAACGGAGGGGCAATTGATTTAAAATGGGGTAAGTAGGAGTAGCCCGAAAAAAATCATTACACAGGGGGTACCACCGTGTTGAATTCTGACAGAAAGATGGGCTCGGTAAGACCAAAAGCAAGTATTGTCCCTTTTTTCTTTGAGTGTCAGGGTCAAATTCGACAATCTTCAGTTTCCATGAGAGCGTTAAGATCAGGAAGTTTAAGGACACAAGTGACTTAAATTTGGTGAGACCAGTGCAGTGACGGATTTATATTTTTTATGAGTGTAGGCCACTTTATTTCCGCCGCCCTATGTATCTTTCTAAAAATAATAATTTTCTGAAATCTGCCACCCCTAGGACGCTGCCGCCCTTAGGCCGCAGCCTACACGGCCTATTGACAAATCCAGGACTCGATCAGTGCCAGGCGGATATATAGTTCAGGATTCGGTGACGCAGAACCCACCGGAGCAACGCAGGCAATTCGGTCCATGATACCCGTTAGCCTCTTCTTAACCGCAAATGTATAAAAACACCCAAACCTGAATGTCACAGCTATCTGCAAAAAAATCAGCGTAGTTGAGTAAATTAAAAAAGAACAGCGCATGCAACCATGCTTTGGATTTTAAGGTGGAAACAATTTTTGATGTGACTAGCTAAAAGCTGCTCGAAAATGGTCTTGCAAGACTATTTCGTTACAAAAGCGTTGACTATCTTAGGATTTTGGTATATGATGACCAGTCTAGAATTACTGAGATAGGTACTGGCAAACGTCAGTTTTCCCACGATTAAAATTGTGAATGAGGACAGAAAATCATAACACATATTGATTTTGTTCCTCATAAAATTTTCACACCAGAGGTCTTATATGAAAATCAATTCTTATGGAGTAAACTACAAAAAAGTATGCTTGTCATTGAGTTGTAAATCATCTCTGACAACTCCAAAAATACAAGCGTGTAAGAATCAGCCGATAGAAATTAGAGTTATTTAATAAAGGGGGTTTTCGTATAATATCTAAAATTATAACAGGTGATGAGAGGTAGATTCTCTTTTATGACTTGCCTACACGTCAAGAAAGTAAGGTATGGGTTGATAAAGATGATCCTACTCCGACCATCGCATAAGAAGTACGTGCAATGAAAAAAGACATGTATACCGTGTTTTTAGATGTACAGACTTATCTAAAGCTATGAAATTAAACGGACAGAAAACTGATATGGTGGTATGGTACACACAACAGTGCTTGCCAGAAGTTGTTCAGACACTTAGATTAGAGGCTTAATGCTGTACCACGACAACGTATCCTCTCATACCGCTGCGTTCCCTGTTAACTTTTTGGAGGAAAATAACATTAAATAGTCTTAGAGCATTCGCCTAACTCATTAGATCATAAAATGTGTGACTGCTCAATGTTTTTACTCTATTAGTGTAAACAACTGGCGCGATGCATTCCGTTTGTGGAAAATTTGTCTGCAGAAGGGCATTGATGCTGAAGTAGTCTAATTTGCACATAGGTAAGCTTGGTGTGTCTTACTTATATAGTTTTCCTATATCTCAATAATTTTGGATTGACCTTCGTACTTTGACTGAAATTAGTTAATAGACGACCAAACGATACACGCGTCACGTATTTTTCATTTGGTTTATGAGGCAATTAATGTTTAGGTATGTATGGAAGACAAGTAATACTACACAATAAAGAAATTATGGACATTCCCAGATTTACTTTAATACTATAGTACATAAAAAAATAAATACACATTTTTATTCATTAATAAAACTACATCCGTCAAGACGAATCGAAACGGTTTCGTCGCAGATCTAGTCCAATCTGCACGACTAAACATTTCCATGAAATAACGTTTTGGACAGTGGCGTTAAGTGGTTTTCGCCTTTGACGCTTTTACACATCAGAAAAGTGACGCTTATGAAAAACGATGGGTAAATATGTTTCATGAATTGAAAATGTTACATAAATTTAAAACATCTATGATAGACTGCATTTGGCTGAATGTGTTCACCCTTAAGCATACTATCTGTGAAATGTTCAATGGATTGAAGACAGTATATTGAGTCCGAAATTGGACTATAGACTCTAGAGTAGGGCTTGTATCCCGCGATTGAAGTTTTTTAGATTGACTGCGATCAATAATTTCAACAGCGAATTAGATGTATTTCAATTTGACATTTGTATTTATTACTATTTTCGTTCTGTGGTGCATGCGATAGCGAAAGGGGTGTTTTGAAAAAGTGTAAAAGTTTAAAAAAGAAGAAAGATAAGTTTTAAACAAAACAGACTGTCTTCAAACAAAGTAAGATTATTAATAATTTTGTAAGATCGCCTATATGAGTTCCTATTTGTTTATTACGGAATTTTATTTTCGGTTGTTCACGGTATAACTAAATATTGTAATTTAATAATATTCGTTATTCTGATTTGAGTATAATATCGGTTGTTCACGTTACCGCATCAAATTAGGCATCGAAAAAAGGGCTTTTGTCGTATATCCGATGTTACCTAAGGCTTCAACTTAAAAAGAAACTTCAGCTATAAACTAAGCAATTAAATAATATGACGGGGGAAAATAGAAGATAGTGTCGTGGATCTATGTTCATATTTCCATTGTAATGGTATTTTTGTATGGAACTTTTATGGTGTAAACAGGCAGGATGGGTGATCCTTGGGTAATCCAACCACACGAACACGCCAAGTTCGCTGAGCACTTTCGCAACCTGAACCCGATCAATGGCATGGTTACTGGAGAACAGGCCAAGAGGTTCATGCTGCAGGTTGGTTGTTTTATTACAATATTGCCTAATTATTCTATTAGAACTGGAAATAGAAGTGGAGATGAAAGTCAAACAATATCCATCACGTAATTTCAACTTTGACTGCCTTATAATTCTAAGATTTGGGAGTCAGATTTGGATAAAAACAGCAGATGTTTCCAAAATGTTCTGAGCATAAGAATAATAACCAATACAAATACTATACTCATGAAGTATAATGTGAAATGTATGTTATATAACCATTTGCAAAACTGAGATTTATCTTAATATATGTTTATGTTCATGCTATTATAGTAAAAAACATTATATTGAAATATTTTAGTAGAATAGAGATTTAATTTGGTTCAGAAACAAAATTGCAGTACAAAGACCATAGAACACAAAGATTTTTATAAATATTAATTTAAAATGATAAATTTTTCCAAAATATTCAAGATTATCCATGTAAATAATAAACAGGTTTGTATTTTATTTTAAAATTAACGAAATGTTTGATTTTAGTCACAGTTACCACCTCCTATACTGGGCCAGATTTGGTCTTTGGCCGACACCAACGCCGATGGGAAATTAGACCTCAAGGAGTTTTCCATCGCTTGTAAGGTGAGACCATATAAACGATATGTCTTGTTGGAACCATTTACAATTTTAACGAGTTGTTTAACTTTTATAGACAATAAATCTATAAACATATAGGTCTAATTTATTCAAGCTGCTTAAAATCTTAAAATATATTAAATTATTAAATATACTGTTAAATAAATAACACATTTTAATAAACAATGAAAAGCTTTCTTAGATGGTTCCGGTAATATTTCAAACAAAAGTAAAAAGAGCAAAGTTGACTATTGGTTGTAGCATTATTCATGTCAAGATTGATCTTGAACTTAGTTTGGGTTTTATTTAATTTTTCAGATAATAAATTTGAAACTTCATGGAATTGAGATACCGAAAAGCCTGCCCCCATCTTTGATTGCTTCTCTTAGCCCGACCGGTAATTCATATTGTGTTTAATCACCAGAATAATTATTACTTTTACAATTAAAATAGTATGTCTACAAGCAGCATGTTTTGTGTGTTTGATTTTTTCAGATATTTCTGTTTAATGTAAAAGAGGTCTTAAATTATGTAGCTTTATAAGTTAAAAAAAAATTGTGTTGTGACATTGGGTGTTTAAAAAAAATTTACAACTTTTTCAGGTGCGGCAAAATCAATACCATCATTGCCTCAAGCGCAACAAATTCGACCTCCTATTCCACCCATGCCTGTTGTGCCTCCCCAGTCCTTCAACTCTGCTATGACTCAATCTTCTACATCCCTACTTGGTGACTTCACTTCACCGCCAAAACCTCAACAAGTATTACCGAGTCAACCATTGGTTTCCGGTCAACAAGTCATTCCTCCGGTTGCAAACCAGCCAATAATTCCACCTGCTTTAAACCAACCATTGATTCCGCCTCCGTCAAGCCAATCAATGATACCGCCTGCTTCAAGTCATCCTATAATTCCACCAGTTACAAGTCAGTCAATTATACCTGGACAACCTTTAGTTCCTTCTGTTCCAAGTCAATCAATGGTTCCCCCTATTTCCGGCCAACCATTGATTCCACCTATTTCAAGTCAACCAATAATTCCACCTATTTCAAGTCAACCAATAATTCCACCTATTTCAAGTCAACCAATAATTCCTCCTATTTCGAATCAATCTGCAATGCCTTTTGCTCCTAGTCAACCAATCGTGCCTTCTGGTCCAACGTTGGTATCTCAAAACAGCATACCTGATTTGTTAGCGGGGCAAACAACCCAAGCTATGGCCGCTTCATCTGCTGCTATGAATGTTCAAGAGGCAGGCTTGCTGGGCAGCCCGCCCAAATCTATATTGGCGATGAATGGCGGTAGCGTAGTCACCTCGACTCCGATTATGAAAAACGAAGATATTATTAAACCAGGTATATTTTATTGGAAAGGCACACTTGCACTGAATTCTATGTTATAAGCGCTTTGAATGTAGGTAGGTCATTCTATATCCATCATCTTTCACCAGGGAAATTCCACCATTTGCATCATAGTCTCTAAGTATATGCGACCAAGTAATGGACGAAATATAATGATATGTCTTGGATTTGTTTCAATTGATAGAATCACATTCAGTTATAATTGTATATGACATTATGTAGATCCACACAAGAGCAATTGTAGCACCAATCAACATTTAAGTATATAACGATTTTCTCTTTATTGATATCTGTCTATACATTGCTGTAGCAAATGTGTCATATAATCACTGTATGTTATTACATAAATAGTTATGTAATTATAAATATAAAATAGTGATCTAATAATAGATCACTTATTTTAATTAAAAATAGAATTTTATTATTATTCCATGTAAATAATGAAATGACGATAATATCGAATATGTTTATAGATTCGCTTATAACATCCCATATAACTAATGATAATTATTTTATTCACATTTGCAACCATTATAATATGGTTTTATCTATTTATTTAACATATTTATTTAGCTCAACAGACATATAGGAAAGTGCTGGATAATAGTTTAAAGTAGGTTGCAAAACAGTTTAAATTTATAAACAGCTTTCAGAGCAAAACATTACTGGACACAATTGATTTAATGACGCAGCAGGAAGGTGGTCGTGGGTACATTTACTTTTGAAAACACTTAAAAAATTTTTGGGATATCATAGTATAGCCGGTCTAATAATGCAATAAGGAGGTGGTGAATAGGCTTTTTATTTATTTATTTTTATTGCTCAATTTATTTTAGATAATTCTGGCTTATGAATGGAAAATATATTACAAAAAACTGTTACATGTTGCATCCTTGTGAATAACGTGCAATGCACCTTATAACCATATAGGATAAACTCGCCATTTCTTATTGTCAGAAGTTGTTTATTGTAATCAAAGAACACTTGTCTAATTTTATATGTGTAAAAAAAGGAATCCTCTTGCATTGGACAGAGAATACATTGATGCACTTTTTCAGGTATCCTGAGCCCGTCTCAGGATGTGCCCCTCGGTGTAGTTAGTCCTCCTCCCAGCATGGAGTGGGGGATACCGCAGTCTCAGAAACTCAAGTGAGTGCCTTTCATATAATGTTGCAATATCAAAAACTTATACTTTTTCATGCGAAACTAGATGATAGCATACTCATGAACTGTTTTCTGAATTACTTGAAATATTATATAGTTTATGAATTTCAATTTTCTATTATACAGAATATTCTGTCTGAAGAGATTGTAGAAGTAAAACAATTTAATTAAGGAGTATGAATATCTACATACAAATACAATACAAGCATATGAACTAATATAGGAAAAATTCCACAAAGATGCCATAGAGTATTAGTCTTTGAAAACATATCTACTAATATATGATAGATCCCAGAAAAATGCCACAGCTTATTACATAGA
This sequence comes from Eumeta japonica, assembly GCA_005406025.1. Lineage (NCBI taxonomy): Eukaryota > Metazoa > Arthropoda > Insecta > Lepidoptera > Psychidae > Eumeta > Eumeta japonica. Next base: position 193,778 of record BGZK01000936.1, read on the forward strand.
GTATTGATATTTATAAATACATAAAGGTATTCTGAAGAATCTTATAATAATAATCATAAAAGAATATGCCTCTTAAAATTCAAAACATCTTTCCTATATCACATTGTACATTTATGTGCAGACATAAGTAGAAATAGTGCAAACCATTTGTTTTGCCGGCAGGTACACGCAGCTGTTCAACTCGACAGACCGTACCAAGAGCGGTTCAGTGTCGGGGGCCCAGGCGCGCTCTATCATGCTGCAGTCGCGTCTACCCCAGCAAGCCCTAGCCCAAATATGGGCACTGGCCGACCTCGATAATGATGGCAAGCTAGGTACGTTTGAAGCAATATGCTTAAACTGCTTATCGATTTGTACAATTTTATATGTGGAACTTTTTCAGAACATAATCCGTACTGTAGACATAAATGATATTCATTGATGTGAAATGAAATTATTTTGACCGCTGTTTATATTTTCTATTTTATTTTAAATCTGTATTATATTATTTGTGTGTATTTTATTAAATAACAATATATTAACAAGTTTTATTTTATTTATTATTTCATTGAGATTGAACATACTATGAACTAGCAGTGTCCATATGGGAATTGAGCCCCACATGCAATTTACATTTTCTATTTATTTATTGTTTTGTATTTTCTTTATAGTTATATTAGTACATATAATTATAAACAACACATAACAATTATTTTATCTGCAGATGCTTCTAAATGGTTTGTCTATTATTTAAATATACCTATCAATTCATATAGATTAGCAAAATAAGTATGTTATCCCATAGGGCCTGTCATTGTGTACTGCTTGGCTTATCACACACTGTAAATTTATTCTGATAATTTATCTTTTGAACTGTTATATGTTTGTACTGAAAACATTCTACTTCGGCAGGATGCGAGGAGTTCGTTCTTGCGATGTACCTGTGCGAGAAGGCCACGCAAGGGGAGCCGGTGCCGTCGAAACTTCCACCGGAACTGGTGCCCCCCACTTTCAGGTTAGTTTCTCAATTCAGTTATATATTTTAATCGGAAACGATGCAAGATCACACGTCGAGTATGTGTGATATTTTTTTTTTATTTTGACTAGGAAATTATAATTTTAAATAATATGAACTTTCATCCCTTTTCATGTCGAGTTGTAAATATTACTGGTGTTAATATGATATAACTTATGGACATATAAGGATAGTGCAATAGTTTTTAGGTATTTGTTTTCATATTTTTGGATTAGAGTGTTGACTTACTTCAAAAAAAACTCATTGGTATAAATTTGGTCTCCAACTTCAGTCCTGCGGATTAAGAGTCAGCCATCCTTCTACTAAGCTTTAGCCATGCTGTTGTAATAACAATATGCAGTGTTTATTAATGTTACTTCATTTAACATAATAAATAGTTAAAAGTAAATTAATTAAAGAAAAAACATCCCATTCAAGCTTATAAATGGAAAGAATTTGTGTCAAGTTTAATGGCATATATATGACACACATTAGTTTGATGACAATATAATCACTATGGTTGAATCATTGAATGATCTAGACATGTTCAAAGACATCAGTAGATTTTCTCAAGAAGTGTATTTAAAAATTAACATGGACAAAATGAAAATTATGTGTATTGTATTTGCAGTTAAAAACCGTCCAACAGAAGTTATTAATGATTATTTCTACTGGGGACAGACTATCTGATTAGGTAAAGTCAGTTGACAATAAAGTGGTTACGTAACGGTTTCAGCTGAGCAGTGTTCACGAAACTGCATGATGTGTTTGTCATATATAACTCAGTGCCTAAAGATGAAAGTTTTCGAACCATGTTTGTTTGCAACTAACGTCAAACTTGGTTCTTTGCTATTGATTTCATAAATAAACTCAAAATTATTCAACATGAAAGGGAAAAAGCCATGTTTTAAAATCTAAAATGAGAAAACCTGCCGAAGAATCATAGTAACCGACATAGCTCATACAGAATCAGAAAGTCGAAGTGGTGACGGACAGCATTGCTCTTAAAACCTGGTAAAGGTCGCAGACTGCCTTCGGTTATAGTTGACTCATGAACTCAATGGTGCTCAATCATAAGCATACATCGTGAGTTCGAGCAGTAGCCATTTAATGACTGACAAGAATGAATATTAGTATATAGCAATGTATACATTCAGATATACATTGAGAGTACAAATCGAATCAATGTTTAATTATAATAATTTCATGTTTGTAGTAAAGATACATATCTCACCAATACCATAATTTTTAGTTCATTTTCTAGTGTCATTTGCTTATGCAGTATTAATTAATAAAATCTAAATATAAGTCGATGAATCACAAATGAAACGGTGTCACAACAATGCTTCTAATGAAACATTTTGCTTGTCTTATATTTCTTGTTAATTTTTTTCCCTTTATTATGGTTTCATTTATAATTTTTATTTTTTTTATAAAACTTCTTTTTATTACTTCAGACGAGATTCTACAAGCAGCATGCACAGTTCCTCTTCATACGAAGAGAAGAGGAGGGAGAACATGGCGCGGGGCCAGGCCGAGCTCGAGAGGAGAAGGACAGCTTTGGCCGACGCACAGATGAAAGAAAAAGTAAGAGAGAGTTTACCTTTTATCATCGGTTGAGATTAATCCCTTTTTTGTTTTCCGAACAGCCACATATAAATGTCGAGGGATACAAATCTTATTTACTTACGTCATACTGTTTGCATTTAAGTCCTATTATCGAGACATTGATAATACTTGATTTCTGCACTCAGTTGAAATAATGGTTTCACACACACAACAACAAAATGTCACTACTACATACATATGTCATCATCACCATTGTAGATTATTTTATCATATCCACAAGATAGAGCGAGTGAGTTATTACACACATTTGTGATTCGGTTGAACTAAGCACATTAAAGGAGAAACTGACTAATTGACTGATTTATTGATTGACTGACAGACTTATGTAAGAACACACAGCCAAAACCACTGGGGTTCAAAAACCTGTGTTTTTGGACAGGCTATTTTCTATATAATTTCAATTTCACGTCAGCTAAATGACAAAATAATATTGATAATCAATAAATTCATATAATCATCATGATTGAGAGCAGGGTTGACATTAGGACCAAAAACTAGAATAGGATTGGAATCTCATTTCAGAATTGGAATCAAAATCAAAAGCAGCAGTGAAATGAAAACGGAATTGGGATCAGGATTGTGATTGAAAAAGATAAAGAAATTAATTTTATGTCAATGCATACGGAGCTGCAAGTGAAAGCTACATTTAAGAATAAGGAAATATTTTTATTTTCTTTACTTTTTATGCAAAAACTACCAAACGGATAAATATATATATAGAAAAGTAGCTTTTGAAAGCACACTACATAATTGGTACATATGATGTCACGTTCACTAGTAACACAATTTTAACATAATCTTGAATCATAGCATACACTAACCACTGCAATAACTCGCCAGGAACACCATATTATATGAGCTTATATATTTTCTGTAGTAGATCATGGTTTGTATGTTTTAATAACATGTGACCAATATGTTTTAATAATTATTTTGTCCGCATTACTGTTCCCTTTATCAATTAACAACAATATTGTATAGTACAACGCACGAAACTCTGCCGCTCTGAAATGGCCGCGATTGATATACTGCGCAGTTATCACGCTCCCCGACTCTTCCTTCTTCTCCGCCACGTTCCTATTTTACGCCATTGCGACGCTTTCGTGACGAACTTCACAACGGCAAAGTTTCGTGCGTTGTAATGTAATTTAGGTTAAATCTTCTAGTAAAAGGAAGCACTAAAAACCACACATATGGGCACAATTAACATACGTGGAACCAGATGGTCGGATGTAATTAAAATGCTTATCTATCTATTTTTCATCTGGGAAAATCTATTCACAAACATATCTATGATGGAGAATCAGACATGTTTATAGTGATAATTTCTTCGACCTTTGTATACTCTTATATTTTTTTATGTTAGAATTAAATGCTATCATTAGCTTATTTCGCTTATCATATTTTGTATCATACTGTGTAATGTCCTTTTTCTATGTCTTTATTTTTAACTTATGAGCTTATAAGATATAAGTAGACGGACGCAGATGCATAATTCATATTTGCGTAGAAATGGAATTAAGTGCGACATAGATTTATTTATACTTTTATTTCTTTTATTGAAACTAGCATTAAATGAGGCCATTTGTTTTTGTATTTATTTGTAACATTATTATAAATTATTTTATATGTGCATTCCGAGTTTCAACTTTAATGAGTTTAGAGGTTTAGTTAATTTTGAAAATGTAAGGGTGTTTATACATAATAAAAATAAAAAAACTAAAAAAAAAGACAACTTCTGAACGAATAATAAAATATATATATATATATATATATATATATATATATATATATATATATATTTGTGTTTAGAATCCTCATGTTCTGTAGATGCCAAAGTGCAATCAAATAATAGTAAATCATGAAATCTGACTTAGCTTTAAAATGGATTCAGTGCGAGTTAGATGTGTAAAAAAAAATGATAATTTATTTTTAATCCTTTAAATAAGCTTTTGTACTATAGCTTTTTTTTAATAATATTTTAAATAAATATGACTTAAATATTCTATATAGCTTATTAACCATTAAGGACACAACAAAACAATATGGTTGCAATAGAGTGGTACGTAATACAACACTAGAAATGTGAGACTCCTTTTACATATTAATGCAAAACAGAGTTTTTCATTAAAAACGGCATGGGAGTTTACGTATTAAGCCAAAAATGACATTGAGAAATATATTTTTTTATGATATTGTTGCTTTTTAATTGATTTCAATTTTGTTATATTTATGTTTCATCATGGAGAATATTTTATGTATCGAGCTTGTTGTGGATGTGGGAATTGATTATTTGCATCAATATTATTGCCGCTTGCTTGTGATGTTTTATTAGAACTTAAAATGTTGTATACTATTTTATTTTAATAATCCTATCCTGTCATTATTAAGATATGACTACTTCTAGAAATGCGTTTTGCAACACCCTAGTCCTAACTTGATAATCAAAAACGGTTCTTCGGGCCTACACTTTTAGACATTTACAAATTACTTTTACGCTATTTCATTTACATTCTTGCACCTATTATTATTATTTATTCTGTTGATTGTTCAATCATTCTGTTTACTGTTTACTATTTACTATTGTTAAAGTAGATTATACTAGGTACGAAGCTGCTTATCGATGACTGCCTCCAATAGACATTGATCACGATATGGTACGTGTTTAGGCGGAAAGGGAAAGGAAGGAGAGGGAGGAGGCCGAGAAGAGGGAGAAGTTACGCCTCGAAGCGCAGAAGAGGGAGCAAGAGGAGTTGTTGAGGAAACAGAAAGAAGAACAGGTGAACAGATTACACCACCTTTACCAGCTACGCATTATGACTTTATATTCCAAATGTTAGACGGTAACTAATCGATCTAGGAAAATCCCCTTCAATTCTATGCTTAAGTTACTCCATTACACACGTGGTAGAAGTGATCCATAAATACGCACATATGTAAATGGAAATACGGAATGCCAATGTTTACAGACTGGTCCAGTTTAGAAATTATCCGCTACAAATATGTGTTTGTGTGTGTGTGTGTGTGTGTCAGTAATTGTTGCAAGTAGGACCTAATATGCCAGTTTGTGTTGGGTATTTGTATAAAATGTGTGCCATCATAAAAAGCTTGTGTTACATTTTATATGCATGTTTTTACATATTTTTCATCCAATGCTTCAAATATTAAGAGTTATATAAAAAAATCCTGTAAATTAATTATATTTTATGTCTGTTTAATAGAAAAAAACTACATACTAATAATAAAAATACAAAATTAAATCTATGATATCTGCTTATAAATAGGGATATTACATACACCTTTTTAGTCATAAAAATTCAACTATAGAAACCATGTCCAATTTTGTGCAATAGTTTTTGCGTGATGCAAACAGACGGAATCCATAAAAATGTTCGCTTTTGAATTCTATGTCTATATGATCATTTCTTAATCACTTCCAATGTACAGACATGAGAGATTTAGTGTTTGTTTATTAGCAATAAAAGACCATGTTAAAAATAATTATAAAACAGACTAACATTTACAGAATCGCTGTTGAATATGCGAAACTAATTTGTTTTAAGCTTGTAGCTCAAATATGTATTCTTTTTTTCAATTGTAATTGCTCGAAAGTCATAAATGGATTTCTATTTTAGGAAAAACGCGAAGCAGCCAGGAAAGAGATGGAGAGACAGTGTCAATTGGAGTGGGAGAAGAAGAGGTGAGATAGAAGGAGTTATTTTCATCATTAGTCTTACCGATTTGTGCAAATGTTGAATAAGATACCTTAAAAAATTGTTTCCACAGATTTTTTTTTTAGAATTTTTTGATACTGCTCAGTGAGCCAAGGGTGATTGATCGTTTCATCACCTTCCTGTATATATATACATATACTAGCTGTCCCACTCGCTTCGCTGGGTAATATTTATTTATAAATAAAATGGCGAAGGATTTACGGAATTCTAAAAATGAGTAGCCTAGAACCATCTACAAATCATTCCGCATCGAATGGTCGCAGTCCCATGTCTACACGTTTAGTAGTTTTTACGCGATTGGCGAAGACAACCTATTTTCATTATATATGTGTAGATATCTGATAAATATGACTATGTTTTTGAAAAATATTTTTGTTATGTGAATCTTTAGGTTGTTTCTTTTGTATGTAAGTACTCTATACTGTTATATGAGAAGACTTGAAATATTTTATAAGTTAAATTCCCGTTGTTAATGAAAGTTCGGATGCGGCCTCTCTGTTCACTTATTGACATTAAACTCTAGAAGAACTGGATGAATCTGTATTGATTATACATTGTGATGTTTCTTTTTTCTTTCAAATACCTTAAAGTTCTTTCTCCAAGTATGGTTGGCATATATCAATGACATTATAGCTTTGTCTACCTCTAAAAAATAAAATACCTTACAAATTTAAAAAATAAATTTGCATTCTATTTTCAAAATTGAAATTTGTCTGAACGAGATGTGCGATTTTAAAAATACACAATAAAAACATTTCAATGTGATTTTTTAAGACTTTATCGCAACCAGTAGCTTTGAATATGGTCTCCCGGAATTCAATTGTTACACAATAAGAATGATTAATTGTGACGATACATCTATACACACCTACTCTCTTGGTTTCTATTATTTGCATTTATATAGCTTGATATATTTGATGAATTTTGATTTAATCACTTTTCGTATGTGTCTCAAGGGCATGCTTAAAAGTAATTAAAAGTGCGTTAAAGTCAATTGAAATTTTGTAAAACAAATTTTTTTTATGGGATATTAAAATCAGAATTAAAAAGAAAAAAACAATAATCATGGATATCACACCATGATTTCATAAGGAAACCTTAACTGAACAAAACGTTTTTCACATTTGAAAATAATCTCTACTTGTTTGCAATGTATAAATTATTTTATGGACATGCATGTATTAAGTTGCAATTCACACATAGTTTCAAAGCTTTTTTTTTTTTAATAATATTTTAGAATACGTGAGCTCGAAGCCATGCGCACGGAGGAACAGAGCAAAGTGCTGAGCTTGAAAGCCAAATCGCAGCTGCTGTCGGGGCAACTGGGCGCGGCCACGCTGCGCGCCGCCGAGCTCGCCAAGGACATTCGCGAGACGCGCACGGCCGTCGCTCAGGCCAAGGCGACCATCGACGGCATGAGGTACATGCGTGTGATGTCATATTTTTATTAGTATTTCTAAGGCGCAAACGAACATGCGAGTCATCGGAGAGTAGATGATCATCGCCGCCCATGGACTCTCGCAACCTCAAAGGATTCACCAGTGTGCTGTCGGCCCTTTGGGTAGAAATATTATATCTGGTGAGGGGGAGTAGGATAATAAAGGGGCGAGTGAGCTGATAGAAGGGGGAGCTGGCCTGATAGAGGAGGAGTGGGCCACCGGGACTCTCACTCACTAAACGAAATCCAGTAACGGAAGCTTCACACCTATATTCTGTTACAATGTGATTGAGCTGGCTTATTTTCGTGCTGTACCAGTTTGACCACAGCTGGTATAAATGTCATGGCTCGCCTTAATTTGTGTTCTGCATTTATTAAGAGATCCAACAAAAATGATCAGACTGTGTTCGTTGTTTACATTCACGAACATAAATGGTCGGGCAATAATTTAAAAATAATGTTCATTTTATCTTTGATTGGATATTCGACTATATCACAAATTGCATTGCAAATTGGAGCATGTAAATATATCTATATGTTATAAATTACTCTATGAATTTAAATGTTTATTACTCTGTAAACTTGAATATATGTAAATCAAATGTTTGTTGCGTAGTAGGTTATTATCACCCGTCTCCTGCGGGCATGTCCTTCCACACTTTTTTATTTCAGATTGAGGTACTTAGATATTGAATCCTGCATGCTGACCTAGTGAGAGTCGAAGGCTGATCACAGCCTTGTCACCAGTACAGTGTTCTTCAAGGCAAAGAGCAAATACTTTAATTGAATTTGATTGAAAAACTCATTAATCAATACAGCACCTTCCGATTTGTATGCAACACTCTTGACCACCCGGACAGCACCGCACAAAATCATAATATTTAATACTGAGAAAAGTGCATATGTATCTTGGAAATGATTGTGTATGATTTATATATTACTTAGCAATCTGTGTTTGTGTGTCAGCATTTATTTTATCAATTTCATTAGCTGAAGCTTGACTTGCAAATTTGGTCGCCTGCAGATCGGACCGCGACTCGAGCGTCGGCGAGATGTCGCAGCTGAAGGCGCGCGTCAAGGAGCTCAATGCCAAGCAGATCGCGCTTAACAAGGAAAAGGCGGACTTCGATTCTAAGGTGGTATTGAACTATCTAGTATAACCGTTGCAGTCGGAGTAAAGTAGTAGATTGTTTCTATATAAAATAGATGCTTTCATATTTCGATTCGCTAGTGGTTTTTCATTGTGTATACATTTTATTATAGTAAACGTCGGTCTGTATTCGTTTCATATATAAAAAAGATATATATGTATATAATAATAAAAATTAAGACGAGTTTGAGTTACGAATAAACTAAAAAAACATTATTTTTTAGTGTAGTTGATTGTTATTTCAATAGATTAATAAATAATAATTAACAGATTTACATAATAATATCAAATATAAATTAAAAGATTATTTATACTTGATCTTGTTTTATGATGCGACAAAGGATTTAGGCATTTATGTTAAATTGATGACCTGTTACAACCATTGTAATAGGTTTTCGATTAAAATTTACAGGTACAAAGATTAAGCTTTATATACCACCATTGAAAATAAATTCAGTAGTTAAACTAGCTATTCATATGTAGATCCATGATCATTTTTGCAATAGATTCTATGGATTCTATGAACTGTAAGTGATATAAAATGTTTTACTGCTAACTATTGTTGCTAATTATTACTACGAATTCTAGCTGTTTATTAGTTATAGTAACTTATTTAATGAAACCTGCGGGTCTAGCATGACACTCTAGAGAAAAGTCTTTCTATAAGACTATCTTTCTCGCGTAGCGTAATGTATGAAAAGGATAGTGCTATGAAGAGACTCTTGTCTAGGGCGTCATGCTAGGCCTGCAGAATCCGGAATGTTAATTTAATGCAACATTTATTTTTTCAGGCGAAGATGGAAGGAAGTGAAGACGGAAAATTAAATATGATGGAAGTCACTCTCAAACAGCTCAAGGACAAGGTATGTGGAAGACTGATTCAGATAATATTATAACTAGGCATTACCTCTACTGTAAAATAATTCTACCTTTGGGAAATTTACTGTAAATTGTTTTTTTTTTCAGCTTAATTTGAATTTATTCTTCTTTATTACGGGTTATTTTTATTACATATTCGGGTTTTATAATCAATTAAAGCCAAGATTAATGGTGGCCATATTGTTATGGCACTTGGAGAAATAGGATAAAAGGTTTGCTTCCACATAGACTTCCACTATATTTCTCATAAGTTGTTTGTTCTATACGTTAATTTAATATTATTTATTGTTGTCCATAATTTGGAAGTTTCAGTTAGAAAAAGTAATTAAAAAATGTCTAGTAAATAATTTTTCCTATAATTTTGGCGATACAAAATCCAGTGAATAATTTTTTAGCTTGTTTTCTGAGTACATTTGACATGTTGACTACGACATTCGCACATAGATGGTAGAACAGAAGAGTCTTAGTTTAAGAAAAATTCCATGTATGTTGTAATCTGGAGACCATGTCATTATTTAGTTGGAAGTAGCAAAAGCGATAGTGGAAAGCAAGAAGACCGACTTAGCCCAAAACGACCAACAACTCTCCGAGATGACGGCCAAGGTGTCCGAGCTGATGGTCAAATGCGAAACCGTCTGGAAGATGTACGAGGAGAAGAGGCAGGAGTACGTCGATAAGAGGAGCACGGCGCCCGCCGAATCCGCGTGGGGCGCAGCCACGGGTAATATAGTTTGTTCTTAAACGCTATAGTTTTTTTGGCAAAAAGCCTGAAGGGCTTTGTTTGTTTTTTTTTTTTGTTGAGCTCGTTTTTAAGAAAAGGAAAAGCATAACCAACTTTATAATCCCTGTTAGGAATCTCTGAAAATCTAGTTAGAAGTTAAGCATACTCCAGAGATCAATTATTATTCTGTGCTGTGGCACACATTGTTTATACCGGCATTTTACTTAGGAGGCATAGCTCAGAGTTGTATATTAAAACTTATGAACATTAGAACAGTAAGTGTAGCTAGGGGGAGGCGGCGGGGGCGACCCGTACCGGGTGCTACCCATTTAGGGGTGACACCCGAGTTCACCCGATCGTGAATTGTGGATTCACAAAAAAAATACACAACAAAAGAATCTTAATCGTACATCAGTTCTTCCACTTGTAAAAATTTGTAAAACTGTGGCAGATTGCGTAACTGCTACTTGTATTGTTTGGGTGACATACCATATCCACCCCAGGTGCCACCCATGCCAGCTGCACCACTGCGTTAGAACATAAAATAAACTGTACAGTAATATTTACGGTAACAAATCTCGACTTTCTATGACGTCGTCTGTATATACCAAATTGTCACCCGTTCAAAAGCAGAATATTTTATTTGATTTTGAGAAAAGTTTTTTCAGCCATGTCTGTCAATGGTAGACACTCATACTACCATACTACAAGGTCTATATGAGTTATGGTCTTGAACTTGCTCCTAAATGGTGTGCTACCTAACATCGAGTTAGTGAGGTCGTTAAGTCCTTTTCGTCTGTAGTGATATCATGTCTTATAAAATTTGATGTTTGTGATACAAATGATTATTGGTCTACACGACGCGTAATAGCTCTTGTCATTTTGATCAGTTTAGTCACGGTGCCGATTGACAATATCTGAAACAATGCATCATATAACGATCATAAAACTCCTAGAAAATTTTATAAACCAATTGAAACAAAATCATACAATACGGCGGCATACCACGGCGGACAGATTCATATAATATGAAATGCTTGCACGGAGGATGAGGCTTATGACCGGGTTAGGGCGATGCGTACGCGCACGCTTTTGACGGCGTTCAAGACAATTGTCAAATGACCGCGAGACCGACTCATTGTCAACTGCAGAACGTGAAACTACAGAGTAATATTCATTCAGAACATTCACATTGATGATTATAATTATTATGTTTAAAATTGTAAAGTAAAATAAAACAACTAATAAAAAATAATTAAAAAACTACTCTAGTTTTTCAAATAACAGGACGAAAATCGTTCACTATTCAACATGTGTGCAGTCATTAACTCAAAATCCGTTCTGCTCTCATATTTTGACACTCCTGAAGTGATATGGTAACTTGGCAAGCCAGCGCCATTTTTTTATAATTCAAATGCGCATTGAAATATCAACAGTCACATGCAATGACCAAAGGAAACATTGTGACTTTTTTTTTAAGTTATCATAAATTGGAAGAGATTCATCAAAATCTTCTGTGGTGACAACTTGGCTCGAATGCCCTAACAAATGTTAATCTTCATCACTCTATTTATTTGAATGAATTGTATAAGGTGAATTTTTACATTCTGTATATTTGTGAGCAGAATATTGAAATTTATTAGTAAATTAATAGCGCCAATGTATACTAATTAGCTTTTGTAGCAAACGGTTGCCTGTTTTTTTGGTATAAATGGACATGTGGTTAAAGTGCTGTTAGAGAATCGTAAAACGGTTAGTCGGAGTGGTACACAACCATTTGTTGGCCACAAGTCTTAGAAGAAATAAGAAAAAATAATCGATAATACAGAATTATTTTTCATCATGGCAATGCTAGCAATAACATTTTGGTCGAAACAACTCAAGTACATTCATGGTCATGGTGAATATTTTGAAAAGCAATAAAACCATATTAAACGATAGATGTTTTTTTTTTTTTTTGATGTTCCGGACACAAATAGCAGCCCTCGTACTGTTACTGTAATCATAAATACTTGATGTTCGATTGAAAAATCATACCGAAATAACATATTTTTTTGTCGATATTCTATCAACTGTACAAATATGGGTCCATTATTAAAATACAGCGTGTATATTAAATAATATTAAATTAGCACTGCTTTCTGCGACAAAATAAAGTATAAAACACCGCGTGGCGGCGTTTCGACAAACTTTTATTATACATGTGCCTCTATGATTTCAACAACTTTTCTAGATCCTTCGGCAAAGTTTTTAAATGCAATATAACCAAGAGAAACAGCAATAACAATTGAAAAGTTACAAAGAAATTAACATGCCTAGCTTTTTTAATAGTAACTAAATTTATTCTGTTAGCACATAAATTCTGAATGAGTTACAGCAAAAGAATATATGTAAATGTTGTCATAGTTAACTCTTTATTATTGAGTGTTACAATATTATACCTATTTATTTGTGTTATAAATTCATACGATAACAAAGGAGGAAAGAAACAGATCTTTTCTCCTTTGTTATTGCAGACCTTAATGATGAATCTGCACTTTCATGTTTTATTTTCAGAATCAGAGTGGGGTACGAGCGAAGAAGCATGGGGCGAACCCGCAGCCAGCTCGTGGGGCGACGCACCGGCCAGCGCGGGTGAGTGCGCCTCCGGTGGTAACCCATCCGTTGAAAACAGCGGTATTCTTGAAGATCGAAAAACATATTTCTGTTTTCATGTGCAACTTAGGTGCAAACCTTTCCGCGCCCTTTGTTATAAATGAGACGCTCTAGCCATAAATTCTTTACATCAGTCCAATGCTAATCGGGAGAAGTGACACAGTGGGTCCCAAACACTGTCACCGCATTTGTGATGCAAATGATGGTTTGATATAATTTCTAAGTTTAGAATGCATCTGTTAATTCACTTATGGTTAGACTTTGAATTTGACTGACTTGAAATCAATATGTTGAATACCATTATCGCTCCTAAAATTTCGAAGAAGTGAGTTCTCTAATCTTAAAATACTCAACCGATTAGTGTGCATAAATGGATAGGGAACGTGTATAGAAAATCTTTTATTACTGTTATTTAAACATCTTTAAAAATAGATGCGTCTGACCTTTGGCAAATCTATTCTAGATAAGTTTCATCATCTTCCATTTGTTGCCGGAATGGCCGTTGAGATTACTTGTTCACATCCGGTTTAGCTGTAGTAAGTGGATAGTGCAGTTTTTTTGTACATACCTTCTGTCATTGATTTTCTAGAAATAGCGAGTGCGTTTCGTCCCATAATCAAATTAAGACACGTTTCGAGGATTTGACTGATGATTTGATTCCGTTTTCAATTACCAAATGGAGACATATTTATATTCATCCTTGTCAATAAAATCAAATTATAAAACGGTTTTATTGTAAACCAATCTTAAATATGTTCTCTATTTTGTGCATTCCTTTACATTGCTTTACAATTATTTGCGTAAACATTTATTTGAATGGAAATCGGTGTATAAAATTGTTGATCACATCGCAGTGAATGTGAGTGTCGTCGCAGGCACAGAGTGGGTGGGCGCGGGCGGCGCGCGCTGGCGCTGCGTGTACGAGTTCGCGGCGCGCACCGCCGACGAGCTCAGCCTCCAGCCCGGCGATCTGGTGAGGGCCCGATTTTGCCTAAAAATTTTACTATAGCACCCGCCGCGAGTCATAAAAAAATTGCGTCAACTATGCACGTACAGTCGGTGAGAAAAATTGAAAAGTGTTTTTGACCACATTAAAAATGATTGATATTGAAATGTAAGGTGTCACGTAAAATTTGTGTAGTCGCTGTTACGTAAGCCGAACTAATGCGCATGCGCATCTCACATTGCTATGGTTACGCGTCCGGCTTTTCATACCTACTTCGGCTGATACCTGTCTATCGCTTAGTGCGCAATTTCATGATTCATGGCGCTTATTATACATATCTCGAAGATTTGAAGGCAACCATTCGGTAATCTCGCTTGTATGTTGTATTTGATTGAATGCGAACAGTCAAAAGAAATTGGAGTTTACGTTTTTAGATAATGATTGACAATGAGTCACAGTCTGTGTCACTAAACCGTTGCCAAGAGATTGCTGACGTTGCAAACATAAGTAAATTTTATTCATTGAAAATAGACATAAACTTAAAATGTGTTGTGTTCTTAGTATTAAGTAAGGAACATAAAATCTTCACATTTTTAATTTTAATGCACTAAGTTTAATAATCGTTTGTTATTTTGAAGATTGAAAGTATGTCAATTTGTACAGGAACTTGAAATCATCAATTCTCGCCGGACAGGGAATCAATGTTAACTGACTTTTCCTTAGTCTATAAAACTGATATTGTTTGTACTGTGCCTGCTTAGGATTTTCATAAAGTTATTGATTACCAATTTTGTAGAATTTATTTTTTATTAAAATTCTTTTTTATGTTTTATTAAAATTCTTATTATTTTAATTAAAATTCGTATTTTATTTTATAAATTCCATGTGCTACACCATATATATGATAATTCTTCTATGTCTGTTTTAATGATATGTGTCTAAAATTATATTAAAAATGTCTAAAATACCTTTTTGCAAACTCAGTTTTTTTATCAACATTTAAATAAATCAGATCATGTTTTAATTCATTTTCTGAAAAATAATGAAAAATTTTAGTCATTTTAAAATATATATCATTAAGATAATTCCTAAAGTCATGCTTCAAAGTAATGGTGAATATTTTATTTTTTTATTGCTAATAGACACATGAAAAGACCTTTGTATCCGTGGGGTATTCTAGATATGATTTTCCATGTTTACTTCACACTCAAATCGTAGTTACGAGCACAGCCATGGGGATAAATAAAATCATTTTATTGTAATCCAAAACAAAAAATTAGCTGAAATACGATGACACATTGTCATGGTTGCAGGTGTACGAGGCGACAGCGCCGCGGGCGGATGCCGAGCCCGGCTGGCGCTGGGGTACCGCTAGAGGTGAGTTCTATAAACGCATCAAAAAATTTTCGTACAATATAACTATGTCATATCTATTCGACGAACAACCAAATCTCTTATTAATATAGTTTCATTGAAATGAAGCCTTCCAAGATGGGGTTGAGAATGCCGAGTTAACTGGGAAAAACTGTTTGTGATGTGGCAGTGTGAGATACGCGCACTACACCGCCCCGTCACGCCAATCTACCGTCTGTGTCTTTGATTGTAACATAGTGCGCTATATGTGTTTGAATAGTAAGTTAGTCACTCCGCTATTACCATATGGTATGGTAAACATGCTCACAATTCAAGTTTATGTGTAAATGAACAAGTGCAAAATTTCTATTCCCCATTCTTTTGCGTTTGTAATAAATATATTTATATTGTTGTAGTAAGAATATGACTTCAAAATCAAATGCAGTCAAACTAATGTGATCAATGTGTGATTGAGGCTATTTTCAATGTTCTGTTTCAAATTTGCATTGAGTATATTCATAATAGATGGTACGAGAAAAAAAATATAGTTCGATTAACAATTTAAATATCAAGTGTTGATTTAGAATCCTGTATGTCTAATGGAGGTGTTATGCGTAGGCCAGTCGGGCTGGTTCCCCGAGTCATATGTGGAGGAGGTCAGCGCGGCGGCTGCGCCCGCGCCCATCGCCGCGGCGGGCCCCGTTGATTCCAAGACGCAGCTCGAAGGTACGAGCTATCCTAGTATGCACAGCAGCCGAGGTTCGAGTTTGAATTTTCGACTTCTCGTTTGTGATTATTGTCTTTTTTAGCACCTCTAGCGGTCTTTTTACGCATCTATTTAATAATTGTGTAAATTGGCAGTAACAGCAAACGGGGGAAGTCGTCATAAATTTTAATGAGAGTGTTCATTTAAACTATATTTTTCATGGATTGATTCTGGCCACAAATAACAAATGTTAGGCAAATGGTGTAATATTTCATTATAAATGTACTGTCACTGCCTTTACAGTCGAAAAAGTGAATGCCACCACTATTATGAAAAATTTTGTCTATTCCACAGCATTTCTCTATTAATATAACCTATAATTTATCTGTAAAGTATTTAAAGATGCAAGTTCTGTCACTATTATAAAGATGATAACATTTATTGTTTCAAAAATGCTTATTACATGTTTTACTCAAACGTAGCAGTGAATAGTAATTGACAAAGACAACCACTGCATTAGAATGCTCTTATTTTATTTTATAAAGTAATATTTGTTTCAGTAATTTTTATGAACAATTTTAAAAACTCACAATGTGTCAACCATGTATTTGTTCTATTATTTATTATTTGATAATAAGTAACGAGAATGTATTTAACGAAAATGATATCATTGTTATCAAAAAATAAACTCACTGCAAAATTTATACATATTTATATTTTCCATAAAATCATAATATGCATTTACACTCTGAGATCATATTAGTCATAAACTAAATCAACTGCTCTTTTGTTAACAGGGCAGTTTATTCAGTGTAGTACTATAATAGTAATAATTGGCGAGTTGTTTATTACAGTGAAATCAAATCACTTATATCAATAGCATCGAGAAAACAGATAGAATTAAGTATGAACATAATAGTTATCTCTTTCCATATAAAAATTTGAAAATACAAGTAAAAATAGCATTTCATCAACTAAGAGGATTATTTTATTTAATAGTTATTGTACTTTATAGTAAATTCACAATCTTCCTAGGACTTTTTATTCCAAATGTACAAGTCTAATTTGAATTATCTTCCTTAGAATCACAGCAACGCATTGATTTTCAATTATGATTCTCTGAACCTTGTTGCCAACAACCTATAGATATAAGTTGTCAAAGATTTCGCTAATAATGATGAAGAAGATTCTGGTAATAATGGCAGTAATTAATATTCTATCACTTTATCTGATATCATCCAAATAATCCTTGTAATAGTTATATAAACATATTAATAGTTAACATTGCAATAGTAGTTACATTATCAATATTGTCTAATTTTCTATGTTCATATTCCTTTTTAACTTGGAAACGTCTAGAATAGACGTCTTGATGCACTGGTGCAAATCTGTTGTATTTTTAACATTTCTATCGCAACTCAAGGCTAGTTGACAAAATTTTAAAAACTAGTTATTTATACACCTAGACACTTATTTTATCCAAAAATATATTTTAAGGAAAAACTAATATTTACAATTAGTATTTTGCATTTAAAAAATCAATTTAATTTTCCGTCAAAACGCTCAAGACTGTCATGGCGTCTTGAATGACGTCACAGCTCATAAACAAAACTGTTTGTTTACTAAGATTGGAAGTGTTTTAAAATAAAATGGATTTGCCGTCTTATAACTATTACAAGTGCTGTGTAGTGCCTCAGTGTGAAAGTACAAGCATAAAACGCCCAAAAATTATTTATATATGTTCCAAGAAATCAACAAATACGGAAAAAGTGGCTAACACTTGCAAGGAGGAATGATAGTCTGAAGAATGATAGTAAAGGTCTACAAACAATACATACAAAATCAATAATCGGTAATAAAACATTAATATTTATATCTAAACTTATAATAAATATATTATACTTACATTGAAGCTTTAACATTGCGGAATTCCGATGAGCAAAAGTCTCTATTTGATGCGAAAAATGTACCAAGCATAACGGCGTCAACTCTGGGCAAGTTATTGCTATTTGCTTGCTAAATCCTGATTCCATGATGATATCTATTTGTCTTTCACTATATGACTAAGAACAACTGTATTTACGTGTTAAAAAAGGGATAAAAACGAGAAATTATAATGAAAATGGCAGGAGGCTATCTTTGTTGTATGAATGAAAACGTCAACGACAGCAGATGTTTGTAGAGCCGTGACGTCACACTTTCTGATTGGTGTTTACTGTCACGTGACTTAATGCCTATTTTTTTGAAATTTATTTTCTAAAAATATAAATAATCTTTCATTTTTATGATAATTAGATTTTTTTTTCCTAATCTAAATGTCTTGATCTATAATTAGAAACTATAATCCATCCGATTTGTTCTTAGTGGAAACAAGCCGATTGCCGTAATGTTCTTGCAGGCATAGCCGAAATGCCGGAACCGGAGGTGGTTAGCGAGCTGGCCTCCGCCATACCCACCGTGGGTGAGTTCGGCAGATATAAATCTATATTGTTGTATTGTCCATAATCCCTTGTTCTATAGACTTTTGTCTATTGTTAATACAAATATTGGCAGTGAGCAGGGACTGTCCGTCTGCTTGTTTGTTGCCATGAAACTCTATGTAAATTTTTGTAGTTTTTCTAATTTTATTGTTCTCTGTATTGTGCTTGGGATTTAGGTAAATTGTTATTTTTTTTTTCATCTAATAAATTATTAACTATAGTGAACTTCGGAAAGGTACATAGTCTTGCAAAAGTAGATGCATTCATGATGACATCCAGTACAATAAATAGATTTTTGAATCGGTATGTAATACTTTTTATGGAGTATTTAAGATTAACACAAATACAGACATAATTTTATTTAATGCTCTCAATTTTGTAATTGATCACATGATATCAATACCCATTAGAAAAATGGGAAATCCTGCCTGCATTAAAACTGGCAATATTTATTGTGAATAATATAATAATTATCTTTTATTAAACACTAGTTCCCTGTCCTCGGTTTCGTCCACCGGAACATAGAACGAATTTCATCAGCTCTTATATATATTTTGTCCCAGTTTTGCTTACTAACTCGTTTTCAGTCCTGGTGTAAATTTCTATCGCGGTCTTGGTTTCGCGTTGGGTTACATTCTCGGTTTCTCTGTACGATCAAATTCCGATTCTGTGCCCGGTTTCGAAATATTCGTTTAGTGCAAAGCCGGTTTCGCTGCAGACCCTTCTGACACCTTACACCTCTAACACATCGCATTGGGGTTCTACTATAGTCTTATTATCAGTTTTATTGTTAAATGTTTTAATATCTAAAAGGAAGTGTACAAAAAAAAGAAGTTCCAAGCCCGATCCATACAAAAAAAATCTTTTTCCTTACTCCTCATCTCCAATTTCTTCATACGTCCAAGTTTTTACTTGTAACCATGAAAAAATTATCTTTTCTATACAAACTGTGATACCACCTGCAACTTTTTTGATGTTAAATATAAAAAAAAAAAAACCATCAAAATACCTGTTTCCTTCAATGTATCAATATACGGCATCATTATGGGACTTAATGAATATAAAAATAGACCTATATCTATCATTTAATGTTTCATGTAGTGTTTCATCGCGAAACCCACCTATTCCTACAAATAATAGCGTGCGTGCGAGAAAAATCTATATTGTATAGTGGGGATAAAGTTAAATATGGAAGATAGTATTTTGCAAAGAAACGGCACATAACCTCTATACAGCAAAGATTAAGAGGAAATTGTCGTTCTTCTAAATTTTCGCTGACTACCTGCGCGTACGCAGAGGGCGGCGACTACTACGTGGCGGCGTACAGCTACACGTCAGTGGAGCCGGGCGACCTCATGTTCGACGCCGGCGAGAGGATAGAGGTGATACGCCGCGACGGCGACTGGTGGACCGGCCGCATCGGCAACAGGTGAGGAATTGCTATCTCATTTTTCACAGCACCACTTGGCCCTGTACGTTCTAAACTATGACATATATATATTGTGTTAAATATTCAGAAGGGTACGTTCAGGAGGGAGTGTAGGGTGAAACTTATCGATTATTTTTGATTGTCATTATATAAGAAATACATTCAAATGCGGCGTTAACACATCTTCAATAAGGGGGCGCTTTAGGACGTAGAGACATCGACGCCATCATTGATATACATATAAAAGTAAGGAGCTGTCTTTATTAAAAAAAAAACATGTATTTCAAATTACAAATATATAATACAATTTGATTGTAAAAGCGACGATACTCGTATTATAGCTACCGGCGCTCGAAGGACGCCTAGTTTTGAACTGGCGTACCAGGAATTCAAATTGATGCCACAATCTCAAAAAAAAAATCGTTATAAACGTTAAATCTATAGGACTGGCATATTCCCGTCAAACTACGTGACCAAAGAGGCGGTCGCGGCGGAAGCGGCCGCGACACCGGCCGCCGCAACACCGGCCGTCGCGACACCTACCGCCGTGGTCGCGACCGCGATCCCCGAAGAGCCGCAGACCACGGAGGCGACCGAAAACGGGGCATCCTTTGCTGAGGAGCCGGCGCCCGTTGCAGCGCCCGCCGCCTCGGCCACTCCGCCGCCGGTGAGCGCGTTGTGCCAGAGCATAGACACTATTGTTTAGTGACGGTACAATCTCATTGTCTACGATGACTTGTATTTGGTCCAGGAATTTTACGGACAAATGTAAGATTTGTTGTACATCTGAAAATATTCATCGAGATATGTTAAGGTTTATCAATACATATAAATATTAGGAAGCGTATAAAGTCAACATCAATGATGAATAACACCACTGAGTTTCAATTTGTCGACCATGTAGTTTTACAATAATTGATATGATTTGTCTAAATAGATAGTATTAGTTACTGCCAAGTTCTACAGGGAAAATAGCAAGCTGGAAATTTAATGTCTGCGGGTTCATAAATTTTTCCACATATATAAACGAAAAAAAAAAAACTCGCACTATATCCGAATACATATTGTAATAAAATCTAGTTTTCAGCTCTACAGGGATGAGTAAAGAATATTTTAATATAAAAATACTCAAGGCCTCTATAAGGAATCCTTGTTAAAGAATCCTGCAATCAGGTATAGTTGCGCAGAGCTATGACCTCGTCTTGCATTAAATATTTTTTTACGTCGGTTTCGTTAATTCATATTCTATGCCTGCTGCTTTAGAATTTAAAGTACACAAAATTATGTAAATTTAATTTTTGGTTTGATTCCTTAAATCATACTCATATTATAGTTTGCAACACATTGTTTTATTGTTTTCCTTAAAGCGCTATTGCAAAAAAATGTATTAAGTCCATGCATCAATATTTTATTTGAGTGCTGTTAAAATCGATGATGTCGTTGTAAATACTGAAATCATTATTGTTATTTTTAATTGAAGTGCAATAAGAAAATTGCATAAATACTTTCTTACTATAACTTGCGCATACAAAACACTTTTATGTTTATATATTATGCATTTTTTTAGTCTTATTTACTCGTAAAATTCATACTCATTTATTTATTTTTGACACAAGTCTATTATTAAATATGTGTTTTCAATTGTTTTTGTTTTAAGTGGATTAAAAAAGTGTTTTGTTCATTTTTTTTCACATCAGTAACAAAATTAAGTTACATGTTTGTTATTACTATTACCCGACTAATTATAATTATTTGTTTGAAACATCTACTGTGTTGAGACTTAAAAAATCTAAATTTTTGGATCTAGGATTTGATTCTTTTCTATGACATCAAGTGTGTCAGAGTTTTTCATACAAATATTAAAAATTAGATATTGAATATTTGACCTGAACTAAATTTAATATTTTCGAGATATGTTGGTATTATGCGTACTTCAACGTGGCAACTATGTTGACCAATATCGAGATCTTATTGATGTAAAACATCTGTTGGTGCGCTTTGACAGCGACCGTGACGGCAAACGGCATGACACATTCTTATGCCGTCATGCCACTCTCTGTTGCCGCTTTCTACTCTCTCGTAGTTGCGTGGCGCACATACTATGTATTTCATTGCTTCTCCATGTATTTTGTACATATTTTATAATAAGAAAAATGTATTTCTTTTATAAATCATGTGTTTGTATTCATTTTGCTGTTTATTTTTTTATTTTCTGTAATTACCAATTTGGACATTTCACATCTCCCAAGCGTCTTGTCTCTGTTTTCCACATACTTGTCTTTTTTTCTACATACAAGCAGACGAAACATCGGCTAGCGTTCTTATTATGCCATGATAATTGTGAAACATTGCTTTGAATGTGAACTCATAGATCTGTAAAAACAGCTCGTAGGACGTGTACAGCAGGTGGCCGGTCAGGAGCCAAAGTCGTCGACGCCGGTGTCGTCGGAGGTGGCGGCGATCACGGAGGGCGCAGGCGCGGCCGGCGCGGCCGGCGGCGCGGCACGGCCCGCGTCTGGCGCGCGCCGCGACTCCGGCCGGGACTCGGTGACGGGCGGCCGCAAGAAGCACGAGATAGCGCAGGCGCTCGCCAACTACACTGCCACCAGGTCTGCTGCTCTTTGCCCATTTTATACCTTGACTCGCTTATGCTATATCAAAGTTAAAACAATGTCTATACACATAATAAAACTATAACGGAACCGCTGTCTCTATGGGAAATATTTATAAAAAAAAAACTAATACGGGGAGGCCATTATTATATACATAATAGAAGCCAGAACAATAATTTTTATAATTTTTTTGTATCCGTCTGTTTGTTTGTTCATGTATCACCTAAAAACTAATGTACAGAATTGAATGTCATCTTCACAGGTTTGTTACTGAAAGTCTTTTTAAAAAAAAACGACCAAGTGTGAGTCGGACTCGAGCACCGAGGGTTCCATACTAAAACATTATATATTAGTGTTAAATGCTTAAAATAAATTCTTTCCATTCATTCATTTGCATATTCTTAGTACAAGTCCCATTCGCGTTTGACCGATTTTATTCTTTGTTCTCTTTAAGTTTGCACTGTGACCATGTCAAGTTTGATGCTTGTATCTGTCACTGCTATTACGATACAGCAAAAATACATGCATTGTATCAATAGTGAGTGTCAGTTTGTACTAGATGTTGAAATGAACCGTAACGAAGCAAGCTATACAGTTGTAATAGGTTTTCCTGTAATTTGTATGTAAAGAACTATTTTTTGAAATTTTTTCAAAATTTTAGGCCTGGTAGTTTCGGAGGTCAGAGGGGGAATATTTTTTTTTATTATTTTCTAGTTTACGCTCCAAAAGTGACCCTTTAATTAAAATTTATTTATTTTCATCACATGTCTGTATGTATATATATATATAATGTATTTGTGTGTGTGTGTGTATGTGTGTGTGTGTGTGTGTGTGCGTGTGAGTGTGTGTGCGTGCGTGCACGCACCTTCGAAAAGAGTTGATAGCTCCATGCAGTTCTGTTGCAGGTTGACATGTTTCTAGCGAAACGATGACACAATTGATGTTACAATCGAAATAGAAAACCTTTGTACATGAGTTGCTTAGAATCCTACGATTGTTGGTATTTTTTTTTTGTTTTATGAACAATTAAAAGATTTTAGGACATATTTTTGCGATTCTCATTTGATAGGATAACCAAATAAATTAAAAAGATCTGAAACATAAATGCTCTGCATAAAATATTCACATATTTTTTTTCCATTGTAGAAATTGTTACTCGGATCATTTGTAACAGTAATTTGATACTTTAAGTAAAATTTTGTATGAAATTCATATTGTAGTGAAGCTATGGTAATACCAAAATATTTATTTGCTTTTAGAAACCATAAATAAGAAATAACCTGAATTGATGTGATACTTTCATAAACTAGCGATTACATGTTTCTTCGGATTGGAAACAGGTTAAAGTTTGAGTTTTGTTTTCAAAAGTTGAAGTTGAAACACTAGGATTTTAGCAATCTATTCTGAAAATAAAGGAAAACTAACTATTTTGTATAAAAAAATGTAATTCATGCCCTAATAGGTTAATGCATATACATGATTTAATATCTGTGTTAATTATTTTTAATAATGTAATAATTAATTTTCATTTGTGAAACTCTCTATTTTCAGCTCTGAGCAGCTGTCCTTGGTGAAGGGTCAGCTGTTGGTGGTGCGCAAGAAGGCGGACAGCGGCTGGTGGGAGGGAGAGTTGCAGGCCAAGGGCAGGAACAGGCAGGTCGGCTGGTTCCCGGCCAGCTATGTTAAGGTCAGTGATTTTACGATATTTGTAATAAATACTATTATAATTATTACAATCATACAAAATATAATAGCTAAATTGAAATGATAGTATTCTAGCATTTCAATTTAGCATTATTTTTATTTGGAGTTAATCAAAATTAACTTAATAGTTTCAAATTTGTTTACTTTTCATCTAAGATTTACTATGTTGTTGTTGTATTTAACTATATAAACATTAATACAATTGTTTTTTACATTGAAAATAACGCCATAGAATGTGGTGGCTACAATTTAAATTTTAAGTCCTATGTTTGTTAGGTAACAACTATATTATATTATACCTTAATTATTATATTATACTTAATAAAATATTAGTTCAATATTTAAAAACATTCCTTTTTAAATGATTGAACTACCCCATTATTCAATACAATATTGTTTAAAACCGAAGATTTTACGGAAATCTTATAATAATTTAATTTTGGCTCATATTTGAACTTCGATTTGGTTCTAATGAAGAACTGGGACTTATAGAATATATTCTAAGTTGTAGTTTTAGGGGCAAACCTGCTCTGCGTGTCTTCACTGCGCGATTTTTCTCATACAATCTTGTGACGCATTGAAGCCATATGAAATAGCACGTACTCGCGGTGAGAAAATCGTGCGAAAATAATTCAACAACTAAATCTGTGTTTTGCCACAGAATTTGCAATTGATTTGAATTCACGCAAGAATTTTGTGCACTGTGAAGTTGTATGTAACTGCGAAAAAAAATTAGCACGTGCTGCCGCTCGGGCGTTCAAATAAATGCGTTTGACTTTAGAGGAGAAAGTCGCGCTCTTTGCTTCCCGCGACAGCAGATCCGGTAAATGATATTGACATAGTTGACGACGGCCATGCGTGATAGATCTCCCCTATGGGACAGATTTGATGCGAAGTGATACGACCAAATAATTAAGATACAATTGCGAGAAAAAATTTTTCAATAAATAATATATTATCTTTGAGAATCGTATGAATGATTAGAGACAAAAATCGAGATTCGTATTTGTTGTCCATTTTACCTTTATCTAGACCGAAAATTTGGTAGAAATTGACAAAAATTCTAGGAATTTTATTCGTCGTACATGTTAAAAAAATTTTTCGTCAGAAAAAAATAGTGCGGCGAGGTGTTGCAGTGCGCGTTCACTTTTATTGAATTTTTATTTAAAAATCTAATATTATATACAGGTGGATTTTATTATGAGTCTTTTCGCAAATATTCATAATCTCCATCTTTTTTAGTATAGTTTGCCAAAGTAACTATAACAAAAATATGTCAATGAAAATATACTTCTAAATAATATAAATATATGTACAACAGTAATAAATGCTCGGCCAGATTACCAGCGTGGACGCGATCGGGTGGCCGGATGCGCGGCGCAATACCTGCGTGTCAGATTGTCAGTACGACATTTCTACGTAGATGTTCTAAGCTATTTTTCTAAGAAACTGCTACTTCAATTAATATAGTGTCTTTGGCAAAATTGGTTTCTAAGGGGAAGAGATTATGTAAATTTTTGCGAAAAGATGTATGATAAACCAGCTGTATATTATGTATGACTCATCAAATGTATAATACCAAAAAAAAAATGTTTTTAAAAACGTATACATAAAGGCAATGAATTAATTATTTAAATTTACACATTCAAATATACTTTGACAATGCTACAGAGTTCCATTATAACAATAATAAAACATGACAAACTTTTGTTATTTAACAATATGGCAAACGATTCATCCATGCATGTACACTAGTATATAAGAAGAAATTTTAATACTAATCAAAATTTCTGTCTATCCGTGTTATTATTGAAAATCAGTCATCATAAAAATTTAGAAAACAATTTTTTTGGGAAATTGACATACAGCTACTCTAATTGATATTGATTTGGTCCAAGCCAATTATTTTTACTTATAGAAATAAAAGTAAAATTTCCAATCGTGCCACAACGTTGGTCATACTTTAAGTTAAAGTGGCTTTGACGATGTATAAAAAAGGCAATTTCGTAATTAAAAATCCGTCATTTAAAGTAAAATTGTATGAAAAAAATTTTATTCATAAAATTATCATTCAAAACGTTTCTTTAATCTTTCAGCTTTTGCAGTCTTCAGGGAGGACCTCCGGTAGAACGACGCCAGTTTTATCGAAAATGGACACCATGCCCAGCGACACCGTCATAGACAAGGTGATGTCGACATCTCATTTAATGTAGCAGAGAAAACTGCATTGACATTCTAAATTTATATATCTTGAGAACACAAACCGCCCTGATCTAAACTGCGTAGATTTTATTTTCGGCTTAATGTTTTGCAGCATTAATAAAGCCAGGTAATATGTATACATTAATAGAATTTGAATAGGTTCGAAATATGAACGGAAATTTCATTTTTTAAATGTCGCAATGTTTCATTGATATTTTTCAATTTCATCAGGAAATCTACAAAAAGTAATTACAATAAAATACACTTGTTACATGTTACCTAGGGGAAATTTAAATTTTTTAGAACTGACCACTTAGAAATCGCAAAATAAAAAAAACATATTTAAATTAAAAAAAAATGGAACTCTTTTTGCCAGCCTTATTATGTACATTGCATTCACATATCATTTGTTTTTACAAATTGACAGCAAAAAGAAAATTTTCTAACGTCAACATGAATTTAATGCAAGAAAATTTTCATGCAATGATTTTCTAACAATATCGTTGCCATTTTTAAACAAATAGAAAGTTGTAACAGACTTCAGCCAGCCTTTTACGACGAAGCGTCATCCCCTTACCGCTGCTTATATCTTTACTGATTTCACAAGTTCAAACGTGACCCCATTAGTCTGACTTACGTTCTGCCTAAGGGACGTCCTACAGCGATCACCGAAGACAACATCAGTGCTGTGCGGCTCATGATAGAGACTGACAAAAAGTGACCTGCCAACAGATTAGGACAAGCTTAGGCATCGGTATGAGTCAAGTGCGCCAACTTCATGAACATTCAGCGGTCAGGAAGCTTTGCACTATGGATCCGAAGCTCAAAAACTCCGTCATGTTGATTGGTGCTGCGAAATGTTGCAAGATTTGCCGATGGTAACTCAAATGCTGTATACTACATAGCTACAAGTGACGAAAGCTAAATTTTCTGTTACAATCCTGAAACCAAGACAGTCTGCTTAGTGAGTGTTTCCATTCGAGGAGTCGTTCACTAAAGTAATACATTGTCGAAGCGTCAAATAAAATGTTGGGCCCTTTCTTCGGAATGACAGGTAATCGATAAAAAATAACATTCACTGCAGTCTGGTACATTAACAATAGTTTGACCCTTGTTTTGATAAAAGTTAGGAAAAAACAAACCTCGCAGGATTCTCCTTCATCATGACAACGCCTCACCACATATCGCCAAACAAACAACTAACTGTTTGGGAGCGTTAGGTATAGAAATACTGACTCAACCGCCTTACAGCCCCGATCTCGCACAATGCGATTTTTATTTATTTCCAAAAATAAAACAGAAACTTTGAGAAAAGTGGTTTACGGATGCCGAGAAAGCAGTGACTGTATATGAAAAGGCAGTCATACCGACCCTTAAGTGCAAGTGGACAAAATGTTTTTTCTCAGTGGTTCCATCAAGTGCAGCGATGTATTGATCTCAACGGACACTATTTTGAAAACCAATAATAATAAAAATAAAATGCTAGTTGTTTGCTCAGTTTTTAATTTCTTAAGGATTTTGATATTGACCCACATAATTAAATTAACATTTGGCTGAGATCTATGAACTACATAATATTCATCAACAAGATGTGAAACTCAAATATAACTTTATGTATTGTTATTTTATCATAATTATATTTGTAGATTGCGTGATGAAGTTGGAAAATATCAATAAAATGTTGCAACATTTCCATTTCCCTGTATTTCTAAATATTAGTCATTGACATATATAATTGAGAACAATAAGTTCAATACACATTAATAGACATTAATAGATGTTTAAATATAACTGGAGGATAATGCGCTATATTGGTTTTGTTATTTTTGCTTTGCTTAATTTTTTGCAAATATTTTCGTGACGCCCTTACAGTATACCTGTCTCGGGCGTCAACATTGTCAGATATTGATCTGATGTTTGTTTTAGTAGTTTGATATTGAAAGCAAAAAATAAGGCATTGATCATACACCGTAATCTCAAGGAGTTGAGGCGGAAAACGTTTCATTAAGTCAATGCAATGAATAGGCTGAAACAGATGGAATCCATCACGAGTTCACATCTAAAATATAATCCATTTCGATGGACTATATTTTGTAGGTATCAGCGATTCGCTTTTTTAGTCGTTAGTATAGTGAACGTAATTTATATATCTACTTTTGTAGTCAGATAGAAATATTCACGAAACAATCAATGTTTTGATATTGGTCGAACGGCATAAAATAGTCAGTGATCAAAAGAAACTTTTGATTTGATAGTACACTTTTTTAGAGTGAAACTTCTTTATCGGCGTATGGGAGGAATCTTATAGCAATGTAACGTTTTTTTGTTATGCGCCATTTTTATCTGTTACGCGCCATCTTTATTTCTGGGTAACATTTTTCTGTTACGCGCCATATCTATTCAATGTTATTAATGTCATCGTGGCATAAACATAATTGTTACTAAGGCCACCTGTCACATATACTTTCTGTCAACACCCTAGATCTATTTACAGTTTGCATATATTACATTTTCCTATTATCTAAGTTGAAACCTTTTCAACCGACATACATGAACTATATCTCACGTTCTTTCATTGAGTGACTCGATTTTATATGTAGTGTTCGATAATTTTCCTACAATTCTATATGGCCCTTTATAACATCGCATTATTTGAAAAGTTTTACCTATCACCCTTCTAGGTACATATACCATTACCAAGTCTCCTACATGAAACTCTGAACATTTCTATTTCTGAAACTCAGTAGTGACGTGAAAAATAATATTTCAATTAAGTGATTAGCGAAAAAAGTTTTATAAAGTTATTTGTATCCATGTCTATGATAATAAAAGCCTTTTGCATAAACTTTATCTAATTTAGCTTTATTCAACCAATTTCTGTGAAGTTGTAAATAGTAAATCATTTTTCGAAAAATGATGTCATAAAGAAGTTTCACTTCTTACGTGTGTACTAATACACACACTTTTTTTTTTAAGTACAACAGGAAATAAGATGCTTTATGATGTATTCAACGTATGTGTTATTGCTACAGAATCATTTTTCGTATTGAGACAGCGCTTATGTTTGTGTAATACCGCTCAACATACATTCGAATTTTTTACTTCCATAGTACAAATAAAATACAGAATATCGTGCAACAGTCCGCGTAAAGACGTCCCCGCTACAGGACGTTGTGGTCGCGTTTGCAGGTGCTGGCGCTGTACCCGTACACGGCGCAGAACGCCGACGAGCTCAGCTTCGAGAAGGACGACATCATCGCCGTCACCGACCGCAGCCAGGACCCCGCCTGGTGGCAGGGTGCGTACCGCTCCGACCGAGCCTCGTGGTGTCGGTAAACTCCTCGTTCGCCGTAGTACTGGCTTCGTGTTACGGATTGCCGAACTAAACTTCCCGTTTTGACTTTTACTCGCCATCCCTCTTGTCACAGTGTACTGCTAAAAATGAAGAGTTTCGAAGCGTATGATTTTCTTCGCACTTCTGTACAGACAGATAAGGCGGGATCACTAGCGATTCTTGCGTTCACAATTGTATCTCGGCAATAACAGATATACGCATTAAATCATTTAGCGTTTGACGGATTCCGCTTACTTTTGTTTATTGTTATTGTTTGTTTGTTACGTTTTATGGGTACTTTCACTAAAACAGGCAAATCGGGAACTTAATAAATTTCAGAGTAACAACATAGTGGGTGATTCTTAGTGACTAAGTGTCAATATTCCCATAAATCTTGTGGGAGAAACAACATTTTTTCTTAATAGCAGCAGTATTCTAATAAATATTTATTATTATACATTGTGTGTTCATGACATTGAACTGCCGTTTGCACTGAACAAAACATGTTTATTATTTTTACAATTTTATTTTTATCGCACTGCACTTATTTCATCCGACATTATCTAAATTGTCCAAACAGAGCTACTGGTGGGATTGATCTTGAAACTATTTCAATCTGAAGTGTCACGTATGTCATTATTTGATTTGTACTGTAAGATTATGAAGAGGCCTCGAGCAGCTCATAAAGTAACAGCGGAAAAGTAGAAAATAATAATGGCAGAACGCTATTTTTGTTCATCTTACATTTTGCTTATACACGCAGTATTTATTGCGTCGTTGCAACCCGCCGTTGACATGTAGCGTGTGTGTGTGTTCGCAGGCGAACTGCGCGGCATGACGGGCCTGTTTCCGAGCAACTACGTCACCAAGTTGGTCAACTAAAGCTCGCAGACACTCGCGATGAACACCTGGATCACGCTTCTGACTTGGATTACTGTTTATTATACTTTTCACATAGCTTGGATATGGTGACTTCGGACATTTCAGGCTTCTAGAAATATAGTGACGATAAAATCTAAGAAAAAAAAAGAAATATTTTATTGTATTATGATGAGTGAAGAATCGATTTTCATAACAATATGAAATCTGTAAAATGCGGCTATTCTAAATATATCCATCAATAATGTAATTTAGTATATTAATATTTTAAATTTCATCAATTACATAGAATTAAAAACGGTATTTGATTTAAAACACCATTTAGGACAGATTCTTTATTTTATAAATTGAGGTTCATTTTCTGTATTAACCTTTTTCAATTGCTCCAGAATCAAATTTCTATAAAATGGGATTAACTAGATGTCACCGTGTCCTTCCTATATAAAAAAAATCATTAATTGCAAGAGACTAGCACAAATTAAAGGATCTCAAGCACTGACGTTTTCAGAGAACACTTTTAGCAAACATATAAAACAAATTATCGAGCAAACTATCATTTGGGATCAGTCCTAAATGGACTATCTGGAAAATGTATTTTGAATTGAATAAATATGAAGGTAGGCGTACTAAGATTGTATTGGAGCTGACACTCAACCGCTGCTATGCTAATATCATCTGTCTTTTGAGTGGTTCCAGGAAATTCATTAGAATTTTTATCTGCATGGCGCCTGCCACCATAATTAATGTACATCTTGATTTTTGTTAGTGTTGTCGTAGTAAAAATTTAAACAAAGGAATCTTGTAGAGTCTAGCGACTATTCTCGCTCTTTGTTTATTTTCATCAATGATAGTAGTTCGTAAGTTGTGTGTAACGCGACTGCTAGGGGCGTTGCACACACGAACTCTCATACAAATGACAGTAAATGCAAAGGACGGATAGTTTAGAAAATTAGAAGAATAACTAAAATGAATCAGTTCTTGCTATTTAAGCTTTAGGTATTGACATATGTTAAAAAGAAATATATAATGGTCGCTTTCCAATAATTTTTCACCAGATGTCACTGTGTTAATTTTAATATTTATCAAGCGAAAGTTGGAAAATGTTTATTAAACATGTTTCTAATACCGAATTGAAGGCAATTGATGAACACGATTTCGGCAGTTTTGTTTTCACTCTCGAAAATATAAGTGCATTTATTTTATTTTTTTATATCGGAGTAAAGAAAAAAATTAAAAAATTTGGTTGCCTGTAAAGTCGGTATACGGGCGAAAGTTTTACGTGACAACGACTTTGAATGGTAAAATCATTTTAATGTGAATATTCATTCGTATAGTAGGAAGAAGGATGAAATAATAGTAACAATTTAAAACATTTATTTATACAAAGAATTATATTTAAAACATTAATTTATACAAAGAATCTCGCACTGAATTTCATATTAACAAAATTTTATTTTTACCTTTACACATACATACGTATTTATATACAAATATACATACAATAACTTGCAATACATTTGCAAGCTATGCACTAATTCTCTAGTGCTGCGCGCGCGGCAGACCGATCATAGTTGAGTGGGAGAGAGACGCAAGGCATTCGGCGGGCCTCTCTCTCGTTCGGTGACTCATCGTTACGTTACCGAGCGTTACACTTTTTCATAAGTGACTCCCAGCCGCAACCTAATTTAAGACGTTGTCACGTCAAAACAAAGTCATTATACAACAACCGGAATCGTTTGATATTTTGTGACATGTTCCAAATTGAGAAAAACAAAGGTAATCATTATTTATTATATTACTTTCGCTCTCCTCACATAGACCAGATTTCGGTAAGAGAATGAAAGAGCTGTTTACATAGTTGTCATTTTAACAGGCTTTCCATGGCTGCCTGTTAGTATCGGGCTAAAATTGATACTCGGGGTCTTGTATTGCCTACTGTTTTATGTCATTACCATTCCAAAATGGCGCGGGTCGCGAATTCGCTTACTTCGCGTGACCCGGGGCCCATGTTTAATCAATGTAGTCATTATATTAATTAAATATTATTATACATAAACACTGTTGTTTCTCTTTTGCTTATTTCGAATCAATGCCCTGAAAATCTTTGAGCGACCATACAAAAGACAATAATGTGGGAAGATCGACTGTGGGATGGATAAGGTACTGAACGAATATAACAAGAATTGTATTGTGTGAGGTGTTAATTCGCGGAAATCCATAGTAGACGCTTGCCTGCAGCATGCATTAACATGCAGCGTGCAACCCACCGCTGACCCTCGAATCCGCCTCTCCACTACGAATCTCTATCCAAATGATTGAATATTGATTCCAGAGGATTGACAGATATCGAACACCTAAGCAAGTGTTATTTATTTTTATAATTATCTAATTCCGCTAACTGTTAAATTGTTAACTCTACGTAAGTTTCATGCCAACCAGGCACATCCTCAGGAAATTGCCGACAGTCACATCCACAAGGGTGCAAAGAGCGTTAAAACAACCAACACAACCTCGTTAAGCGGGCCGCTATTAACGGCCCGCTTAATGACTAACTCTTAAATTAACAATTTAAATTAACTGTTAAATTAACAATTTAAATTAACTGTTAAATTAACAATTTAAATTAACTGTTAAATTAACAATTTAAATTAACTGTTAAATTAATAATTTAAATTAACTGTTAAATTAACAATTTAACAGTTAGCGGAATAAGATAATTATAAAAATAAATCACACTTGCTTAGATGTTCGATATCTGTCAATCCTCTGGAATCAATATTCAATCATTTGGATAGAGATTCGTAGTGGAGAGGCAGATTCGAGGGTCAGCGGTGGGTTGCATGCTGCATGTTAATGCATGTTGCAGGCGAGCGTCTATAACAAGAATTTGCAAGTCGGTAAAAGTATGGTATTCAAAAGATGCCAAAATGAAACAAGATATATTTATTTTGTTTTTCTTCACAGAGGCAACTGAAATAATATAATTGTACAATAAAATTCAAGAAACTGCCGCTCTGAATTAATTGCCTATGAATGATGTAATGCGCAGGTTCAACGCTGCACGACCCGTCCTTCACCCCGCGTTTCTATATTACGCCATTGCGACGCTTTCGTGACTAACTTCATGGCGGCAGAGTTTCGTGCGTTGTACTGTGGTTCACTTTTATTAATCCTTGTTTTTAATATAATAATACTATCTTTGTTCCAAGTTTGTAAAAAATATGACAAATTTATGCTTTGAGCTTTTATGCTAAAACACCTCAGTTTCGAGCATGAAAATAGTGGAATGTTTTTTGGTTCACCTGCATACAACCATCTCCCGGATTTTTTGTTTCGCTCAGCGGCACAAACCGACGGAGGCCTCCCGTGAGGGCATTGCGCAGATCCATCGCTCCCGATGCCAAACCTGAACACTACCTCGTCGCTTTTCGCCTTGCCGTAGTGAGGGCGAGCATAAGTGCGATTACGCAACACACTGAATGGACGAAGAACACATTCTTTAAACGTGTCCTACAACTACTCTTTATCTTAAAAAAAGCATAATTCTTTTTTTTTTATATCGAAAAAATATAACTTTTTCTAGTTATCATTGAGGGGATATTCCTACTTCTATAAACTGCGTTAAAGTTGTATATATATATAAAATGTATTAAAAATTGTAGACCCATTAAAATATAGAAAAGAAAATAACCAGTTAACGCATCAAATTATTCACACTGCAACTCGAGAGTTTCATAACAGATGGAATATGCATTTCAAGTAAGAGATGATTTTTCAATAGGCATATCATCAAGTCTCTTCGTAAATACTGAGCAGATACATTTTATTGTCAAGAAATTTAACTGTTGCTACATACACTTTTTCTGGATATCCACAGCGCTAAAATTCTGTAACTAGAAAAGATGATGCTTGAAAGTGTGGGGTAAAATAAAAATGGCCGGTATCACATAATTGGTTTTATTAATAATTCACACAACACACAAAACAATATATGGTTGTTATCTCTAAATATTAAAAAAAAAACATTTAAAGTAACACACGGGGGTACAGTTTAACCGATTTAACATGCAGATAAACAATAAAACAAACTAAATGCTTACATGCACAATGTAAGATCAAATGGTAAATATAGTTACTTTCTAAGACGATTTAGTTTACGCGCAGCTAGTTGTAGATGGCGCCATTAACGTACAACAGACTACGTAGAATACAAGAATAAGAATATCAATTTATAATAATAGTGCAAAAATCGAAACAAATTGTAAAATGTAACTTAAAAGCGATATATATGTAATTGCCTTTTTCCATCATACTGAGTATTTGTATTTATGTATTTCTACACAAAATGTATTTAGTGCCATCTATAAAAAGATATGTGTACTAAAAGTTGACACATTTGCATCTGTCAATACCATATAAAAAAAAAATCATTCATATATGATTAGTTCAATGCAGTTGTTTTATATTTTCCAATTTTGCTATTATTCAAAGTAACATATCAAGATATACGATCTGAACAAATAAATATGCCCGAATAAACGTCAACTTTGGGCGGCCGTTCGGTGGAAGCGAAGGAACGCGGTAACGTGAGTAGTCACCATCTTGAGAACTAAAGAAAAATCTGCCAGAACACGTCACCTCCTGCAATTTATAACGAACGAGTACCGATAAAAGCTTATCATTGTTTATGAATATGCGTGAATCTCAAGTCTAATATAATATACGATCGCGTGGAAAACCATTACAGTGTTCGCGTTTCAGGATTCGTATTCAATACAGTACAATACGACTGCATATAATATAAGCGACAGGAACGAACACACGACCGAAGTAGACGGCGTAACCATTCACGCAATCCTTCGTGGAACACTGCAATTACTACCATAACACGATGAACAAGGGATAATGAGGACTCGATAATGTCCGGCGTCGGCGTCCTCGAACCGAAAAAGACGAAACACTCCGCTGAAGTGATCGGTAAGGAGTTCCTCGAAGTCTTTGACTTCGGACTTGGGCACTTCAGCACTGAACCCCTCAAGGCTCACTTCCCACGAGACGATTGGACGAGAGCAACCGCGGTCGACTCGTTGGAGCGCACTTCGAAGAACAACTCAAATCGAGCCTTAGATTATACAATAAAAGCGACATCGTTAAGTAATAACAGCAGCTTCAAACTGCAATTGAAACAAAACCTCATGCAGATACAGCCGGCCTTAGCTGCTGGTGCTCGGGTTGTGGTGACACACCTCGGATGTACGTCGCTCTACATTCCTATGCACGTTCTCATGTACGTTTACACACACACACACACACACACACACACACACACACACACACACACACACACACACACACACACGCATATAATTTCATACATAAATTACACTATCATGTACTCATACACAAAAATATTATGTTTATTACATGTTTCCTATTTTTTTTTATTGTTTTATTCAGTTCCGAAAACTAAGTGATTACAAACACAGAGAGGGTTCGACTGAAAACCGGCGCTGCAGCGAACCTCTGCAGTGTTTTGCCGAGTTAAGCCCCCTGATTGGCGTCACAAATGCATACATGCATGTACAACTTTACTGATAAATATAAGTTGTAATGTGCAATATAAAACTGTACGCACTACAAAAAAACGTCAACTAAAGAACCTCATCATAGTTCTTTAACTCCCGATCGAAACGCACGAACACGGACGCTCGCATCCCGACGAATTGTGGTATTGAGAAATGTGCGAAAAGTACAACATGGCGTACGGATCCACAAACATTTTGTTGGTATAAATCTTTACAAATTCACAGACACCTTTGAAACTCTAGTGCCGAGCGCTGTTATAACCATACTTAGCGCGTCAGCGTCGGCGCAGAATCCAGTGATCAATTGAAAAAAAAAGCCTATCGGTTGCGTAACGTGAATCAATTCGAATTATTGTCTCACAATCGCTCACACTATTAAAGTTGTCATTCGAGCTGGCGACACCTCGACTAAATTAAGTGTCGACTTCGAAGCCTTTTGATGGGTACGGCCGGTACGACCGGACCACGGCGACTACACGCGGGGGGCATCCGCGTTATGAGATTCCGTCGACCGACGTCCACGCGAGCGTAGCAAGCTAACGAAAAGCGCGCGACTCGCGTCGTCGGAGACCGCGACTTCATGACTATGGGTAAATGGTCAACCATTGTATTGAGCAAATACCATATAAAGGTGATCCTTGAATTAAATTACCTTAACATTGTAAAGTTTAAGGGGAAATTTGTTACGGTTTTGGTTCTACCCGTAGGTAACTTGTCAAGTTACAGTACAATTAAAATACGAGGGTAGGACTGACACAAGCATTGTACGTGATAACCTGTTTAAGGAAGAAGACCTAACACGTGGCACCAAATTAAAAATTTTAAAATTTGTATTGAAAAATTGGATTACAAAGAAATAACTATACGTAGTAATTTAATTTTTCTTAACTGCATCACCTTCCAAAATGTGTATACGACGTTTCATATAGGCTTACCTATATAAAGCGTATTATTGAATTCATGGAAGGAGTGGGGGCTAATGGTGCTCCATTTTAAAAGACTTATTTATTATTATATGGTTATTTTCGAGTGTGGGTAGGGCAAAGCTGAAACTGACGCTAACGGTTGTGTTGTAGGGAGGGCTCTCAGTAGGCAAATTGCCTATGAAAAAAACACCGAGTGCCACTTGCTGTGTTGATGCCGTTTCGTCCCTAAATTAGTATACTCTATTCCCTATCATATACAGAACAGACTCGACTGCGGGGCTGACAGAGCGCGGGAGGCGCGACGTGAAACTTTAATATGTATGTCGACGGACGCGTGTGCTCGAAGCGAACGACGCTGTGCGCGTGAGCAGTTGGAAGGAAATAGAACGCGCGCTAAAGCGGTAAAAAAGACCCCTTATAATGAACTGTTATTAGCGGGAGTGAACGAAGTGAATTTTCGCGGAGCCACTGGACGACCCACGGCCACGCGTGCGCAGGACGAGGGAGGGAGCCTGCATCGTCTGTCCGTCTCGCTCGAAAGATGAATTCCCCTTTCGCTGTCCGGCGCTTGCAGCCCAGAAATGTTTGTTCGACTTTGGATTCTGTTATGAGAGCCGTGAAAATGGTTTGTTCGTGATACGGTTAAAACACGAATTTAAAATATTGTCAAAAATTAATGAAGTATATAAAGGAAACTCATATAAAAATAATTCCCGAAAATTAATTTTTTGTTTATGGCATATGCCTGGCCAATTCAGAATGCTGAAAGAGGTGATTGTGATTCGCCAATTTCATATGTTGAATACATTACTCGTCGAGTGCCGACATCCCCGCGCGGGGATGCGCGGGAGTTTAACATCATGCCAACGACTCCGCGCGGGGATAGCGAGACGTTCAGTTTCCATGGGCCAGTGTGGCTCCGGCAATGGTAGAGAGTGAACGTTTCGCCGCTGACATAACGCTATACCATAAATTCTTTCGTAAGGTAGATTTGGTTTTCGCTTACGCACTAATTCGGACAGACCCCATGAGTTTTAATAGACCTCTTTTTTCCTTTGAAAAAGGCGATTTAAACGTAAATTAGTGTTCGTTACGTCACCAAATACATCGGAAAACGAAAAAACTGAGAACGCTACTTTGCCGCAAAGTCGAATATTAAGGAAACGAACTGCGGGTGTACTCAGAGACCATGAGATTGAATTTTATTTAGAAGACGTTGGATCTGATTTCAGGAAAGGATCTTCTGATGATGACGTGCCTGATTTAGTTCTTCATCGAGTAATTCAGAAAAATGTGAAACAGAGCAGGAATTGGTTGACCAAGCCGTGGAATTCCAATTTGAACTGGTACCACAATCTTCAGACGCTTTTTTGACTGAAGGTGAAAAAAATGCTGCAACATCACAAGCTTCCTCCGTAACAACGTCGTCTGCAGCGAATGCAATACTCAATTCTCAGCTCGGTGAAATGCCAAGAGGCAGATCTCGAGGACAAATACCGTTACTCTCTTGGTCTAATATGATGGTATGAAAAATTTCGGTTTCACTGAAAACCCTGGTCTAACCATACCTATACCAAATAATTCGAACCCCATCGACTTTTTTATACATTTTGAGACAAGGAGTATCTTCAGTATCTGGTAGATAAAATAAACAATCACGCTATCCACGTATTTACTCAACCAAACGTAAAGCAAAAGTCAAGAATAACCGACCGGACAGACGTGGACATTTATGAAATAAGAACGTTCATCGGCTTACTTTTACACGTGGGGAATGTTCGTCTAAACCGTTCAACAGATTGGAAAGAGCACAGATTATTGGATATTCCAGTTTTTAGAAAATATATGTCACGAAATACATTTTATATTAATTTCTAGATGTCTACATTTATCCGACACATCAGCTGGAGGACTGAGTAAAATCACGGAATTGATCGAGAGATTTAGTAATAATTTGAAAGTTATATTTACCGCGAACAAACAACTATCTTTGGATGAAAGTATGGTGCTTTGGCGAGGTCGTCCCTACTTCAGACGATACACAAAAGACAAGAGGCGTAAATACGGAATTAAATTGTACTTATCAACGGAGCCGGATGGTCTTGTTTTATGGGTACACTTATTTGGGGGATCAACTGATGTGACGGGCGGCAAAGGCCACACTGAAAAAATCGTAATGCATCTGGCAAAAAAATTTTTGGACAAAGGTCATTTCGTGTATAAGGATCAGTTTTATAACGGCTATGACTTAGCTGTGAAATTACTGGAAAATAAAACGTTTTGTATTGGTACTTTAGCAAAGATGAGTAAATTAAATCCATCTGCCGTCAGTACTAAGCTAAAAAAAGGTGAGAACAAATCGGTTTTTTATAGAGGTATTCATATTGGCCGCTTTCGAGACAAAAGAATTATTTCATACATACATTAGCACGGAATTTGGTAACGAAATGGTCACAGTGGTTGATGAAAAAGCTATAATAGAACGTGTGAAGCCAAAAACTTTGGCTGAGTATAACAAATACATGTCTGGCGTTCGACAGGCAAGACCAGATGTTGTCATATTACCCTCGCGAGAGGAAGACCCTCCGATGTTACAAATAAATATTTGTTCATGTACTGCAAATTCAAGCACCGAACGCATATTTGCTCTACAACAGATTTTCAGGTAAACGTATGAACATGTACGAATTTAGGATGGCTTTATCAGATTCGTTACTACCAACTGGTGATGACAGTTCGCGGAATTCTGCTCGTCGTGCGACACACAAGTTATCTAACATATATAGCGAAACGGCTGAAACAGAAATAGATGCGCCAGGGCATTCCCGAATAAGGTCTAGAATAAAAAGAGAAGTTTGTCGTCGGTGTTCTGCAAAAAACCATATACGCAAACAAACAATTTATCACTGTGAGTTGTGTGCAGATAAACCTGGGTTTTGCAGTCAAAATTGTTTCGATTCATACCATGCCAATATGTGACTTCTATACATACTGAACCATTATTTTGTTTGTTTTTAGTTTATCTTAATTTCAAATTGATTGTCAAAATAGTAATCGGTAATGTTAACTACTAGTGCACCAAAAATAAGTGTTTTTAATGTGTAATGCTTATGTTTGTAGACTCCGTTGTGGGGTACGATTGGTATAAATCACTAAATTGTATTGCAATAAGGAGTTTTTAGACGGAAATGTATAATTACTTTACATAGAACCAAAAAAAAACATGCAACTCTGCGCGGAGCCACGCGGCGCCGCACACGCATCGCACGCGGACTAACCCATTGTACGGAGCCACTGACTCCGCGCGGGTATTATGTAATTATATTAATACATAACTAACTACAATCTAATAGGTATGTACAAATTTGTTAAATACTCGTAAATACAAAAGAAATAGTTCGGCAAGAAGTTATATATTTTTTATGTATGAAATAAAATTTCGGAACAAGCGAAAACAACTCAGCTGAAAGTACAGCCTTTTATTAAAGTTGACGACGCGACGGCACTCACTGTTAGAGTCAAATAACGACGTCGGTCTGCTTTTCGGTCAACGACAAATGAGAAATGAATTTCTTTTTTCTGTTCTTTGAACAGTATGAATGAAGAGAATGACAAATACTACAAACAGATTAAAATAGATATTTATTTCATACCACAAACTTGATTTTATTCTGTTCTTTAAAATAGTGGTACTGTAATCCTTCGTGCGCGAGTCCGACTCGCACTTGCCGAGTTTTTAATTTTTTAACATTGATCCACCACTTCGAAAAATCGGAAAAATTCCTGAATCTAGAGGGGTATAGAAGACATGTTCTGACAAATTTTGGTGATTGACATATTTCAAAAACCCTAAAAAAAAAATTTTAATTTTCTTTCCTTCGTTAAAAATCGACTTCTCGTTGAAAAACCATGATCATACGATTTTTTATGTTTTAGACTCCTATATGCATGTTTAGCCCATTTTTTAAAAAGTGTTTTACCATTTTTATAAATCGATAATGAATACCAAAGTCAAAAGAAATCAATGGTTTTTCTCTTAAAATACAATACAAGATATGTCTTAAATGGTTATTCACCCTACAACATCCTAGACGAATTAATTATGTCCTATTTGTCGTTTTCAATATACACAGTAGCATTAGTGACAATTAAACATGTATCATACATGAAAAAAAAAACATAATTTTCCCACAATATTCAACAATAATTTGGAGTACATAGTTGAAGTTCCATAATTTTGCCTTATAATATTTTTATGTTGATTTTCAGACGTGGAGACATATCAAAACCCCATGAAGGAGTGCAGGGTCACCCACAGTCCTACAGAAAGTAGGCTGAGTTGGCAGGCCTATTGAATTCTCAAGGATCTGGTTGCACCAAAACAGTGGGAAAATGGAAAAAGGTGCTAATTCGCAATTCATTTTTAAAATAATTTGTCACATAACAGGAGACCTAATTTCATTCTGAGCATATTTGCTCGGACCACCCCTTGTATTCTGGGCAGGCCCAAACTTGCACATTTTGTTCCTGGGCATGTAGAGTGAGCATATTCTTTTTTAAGTCTGACTCCCTTGGGGTTGAACGTGTCCATAAGTGGCGATGTTTAGCCACACCCTGATAGTTTAAATGTTGTTGGCTTTATGAAATTAAACATTATTTTCATAAATGACATGTGTTCGTAGAATGTTTATTTTATTTTGTCATATCAAAATTGATGACCATTTCAAGATAAATACTGGTTTTGGCTTTTTATACTTACAATATCTCAAAAGAACTTTCTATTTAATTTAGCTTATTACAATCCTGTAATTGTATAAATTGTATTCATATTACTCATAATGTTATATGTGTGTATAGTCAATTATTTTGCAGATTAGTTAATTCAACAGTTTTATTATATATATTTTTTTAGTTTTGGGCGGACCTCAAATCGAAAACAAAAAAAAAAGTCAGCCACCTTGAGAATTCATAGTAGTGGAATTGGTAGGGGACCAACATCAAAGACAAAGCTCAGCACCATAGAAGAAAGAATAGTGGCAGTTCCTGGTGCTGTAGCTTATGCCGGAATCTCGGAAGAAAGCGGTTTTCCTGATGTAAGTAATTACTAAAAGCATGCGGTTAAAGGTTGCACACGTGTCTTCTAAATCAGTTTTGTTTATAATTATTTTATTAAGATGCATCTACTTACTGATAAAAGGTAATATAAAAATATTCCTTATACACTTTCCACATTCCTCATTTTCGTAAATGTTAAAATGGATATTCAACTCAATGCCCCTCGTCTTTTAATAGTTCCTCATTACTTTACATTTCATTATTTTGTGTCAGGGTTTAATTCCCATACTGCTGAGACATACCCTCCTACAATCTATTCATTTTAAACTGAGGGGCTTGGACTTTAAGCCCACCATGCTGGTCTCGTGCGGATTGAGAGATATTAACAATTGTTTTTATGAATATAATAATGTCCGAGGTCAATAACTTAATATTAAAAACTTACAGGTCGATTTGTCCATGTCCAGGATCGAACCCTGATCTTCTGGTTGAAAGACGAATCTCTTAACTACAAAGTCATCACCTCTCTTTATATTTTAGTAAAGAGTATTACATATATAATTTTTATTATTTACAGTAATAAGATTCACTTATGTTGACAAAACTAGTTTATGCTAGTTTAAAAATATAAAAATAAATTTATGCATTTCAGTTAAGTGATGGTGATAATCATGATTTGAGAGCTGTTAACATCAGACACTTCACAGGTTTTACACTCAATTGACATGACACACACTCAAAATTTACCTTCAACTTCACAAGGCACACCACAGACATAACCCATCCTTCCATTTAGACAACTTATGTATCCTTCTAGCCCTACACCTTCTACATTAGAAATAACAGAAGAAACACAACCCATTCTTCCATCCAGACAACCTATGTGTCCTTCTAGCCCCACACCTTCTACATTAGAAATAACAGAAGAAACACAACCCATCCCTCCAGCCAGACAACCTATGTGTCCTTCTAGCCCCACACCTTCTACATTAGAAATAACAGAAGAAACACAACCCATCCTTCCATCCAGACAACCTATGTGTCCTTCTAGCCCCACACCTTCTACATTAGAAATAACAGAAGAAACACAACCCATCCCTCCATCCAGACAACCTATGTGTCCTTCTAGCCCCACACCTTCTACATTAGAAATAACAGAAGAAACACAACCCATCCCTCCATCCAGACAACCTATGTATCCTTCTAGCCCTACACCTTTTACATTAGAAATAACAGAAGAAACACAACCCATCCTTCCATCCAGACAACCTATGTGTCCTTCTAGCCCCACACCTACATCACAAACAATACAAAATACACAACTCGTCCCTCCAATCCCAACCACGCCTTCTGTTTGTTTTCCTCGTCCAATAGCCACAACACAATCATTATCAGCCACCAGAACAGCAGAAGAATCGGAAAACCGATCTCCCATGTCTCATATGGATCCTGCCAACAGACAAAGAGGTTTGACAATTATGATATGAAGCAATACATTCCATCTTCATGCTTTACTCATATTCCGATTTGCTTTTCAAATTTGCCATTTTAAATAACATAGGGGGAAGTGGGGCACCTTCATACACTAGAGATATCTGTTGTTAGG
Organism: Eumeta japonica; assembly: GCA_005406025.1. Lineage (NCBI taxonomy): Eukaryota > Metazoa > Arthropoda > Insecta > Lepidoptera > Psychidae > Eumeta > Eumeta japonica. The sequence goes on from BGZK01000936.1 coordinate 237,795, forward strand.
CGCATATAAATTGAACGACTTATGCGTGTGTGCGTAGCTTATTTAAGAGTGTGTTGGCTCACGGAGTTTGAAAGCAGTCGGTGCGAAACGCGCGAAGAGGTGACACGGAAAGTGGTTCGGCCACGTGTAAAGAGCGTTTCACCAAAGAGTTCCCTTCGTTGTAATGTTGGCACGCCTGTCTGTCACAATTGTTGAAAGCGAAGTCGCGTGTTTTGCTGCACTAAGTTTTTCGGTTTAAATATTATTAACGGTGTTCCAATTATGCCTAGGACATTAAAAAGCGGTGAAAGGGAGTTGGTGTCAAAAGTGAGAAGTTTTTGTGAACGTGAAAAACAAAACAAAGAGCCACTTATACCGTTAGAAAAAGTCCGTCTTCGTGTCGCTACCATGACAGGTTAGTGAAATAGGGTTGCTAGATTCAGAACATAGTTTCCGCGAAAAGTTGCATTAATGTCTATATTTTTGTCTACATATTTTATATATAAAACCAAGTTGTGTATGTTACTTACCTTATATTAATCAATTATTAATAGTTTATTAGTCGTTCCCACTCATGGTGGACCACAGTCGACCCACAATAATAAAAATATATTTCTAAAGATCCATGATTTGTTGAATTCCTATTCGTCCCGAATAACAGAATAACTATTAAAATATGAGATAAGTACCTAAATCATGAATTGTACAAAGACGAGATAAGCGACGGACTCCTATAATAGTAAAGAAATAATTTAAAAAATCACATTTTATGATTTTACTATGATTTTAATTAACATATTCTTTTCAGGTATTTCAGAAAAACTGTTTCGAAAATTTCAAAGAAGTTGAGATGGCTGCTAGCACATCCACAAAAATTTCAACACCAGGCAAGAGTCGTCCGCGGGATAAAAAAATCAAGCTTGATGATTTTGAAATTTGTGTATTACGACATAAAATACATGAATTTTATGCGGTGAGAAAAGAATTGCCTACTCTAACTAAATTATTACACGAGATGCGTAATGAAATCGATTTTAAAGGTAGTCGTACCACTTTATGGAGGATATAGGTTTTTATTTCAAAAAATGTAAATCCAAAAGAAAAGTATTGATGGAGAGATATGACATCTGGCATGGCGTTATCGATACCTTAATGAGTTGCGGAATAATCGTAATCAGAACCAGCGTCCAGTTGTATATTTAGATGAGACCTATATACACTCAACGTACAGTGCTGGCAAATGTTGGCAAAGTGAAACAGAGGAAGGTGTCTTTACATCGGACTCAAAGGGACCACGTTGGATAATAGTCCATGCAGGTAGTGATAAGGGTTTCGTACCTAATGCCCAACTTATATTTAAATCTCAGTCAAAATCGGGAGACTATCATGACGACATGAACAGAGACAATTTCATGAAGTGGCTTCAACAGAAAGTTACACCTAATCTGCCTCCTCAGTCCATTGTAGTTATGGACAACGCACCCTATCACAGTGTAGTGGTCAACAAAACACCTACAATGTCTACTACAAAAGCAGAAATGCAAAACTGGATAGTGAGTAAAGGTCTGTCTTACTTGCCGACGATGGTGAAAGCGCAATTATTTGAAATTATTCAAGAACACAAGGAGCGACCAGTGTACGAAGCTGACTCACTATTGGAGCAGTATGGGCATAAAGTGGTAAGCCTTCCACCTTACCACTGTGATTTGAATGCCATAGAGCTCATATGGAATTTATTAAAAAGGCGAATAGCTGAAAAAAACGTAGGCCAAGAAGCAAAAAACATTATCAAAATAACTGAAGAGGCGTTTTCCAGTATAACTGCAGAAGAATGGAAAAAAGAATGTGAACATGTGAAGAACATCGAAGAGAATTACTTCCGTGACGGCGTTTTAGTCGATGAAGAAATCGACAGATTTATAATTGAAGTAGGCGGAGACGAAACGGACACTTCTGATTCTGAAAACCGTGATACAGACAGTTCCAATATTCGGGTGTGAGTCCATTAGATGACCATGATTATTTTAAAAAGTAATTTCATTGTTTTTAAAATTTTATTTTTCAAAATAAACCTACTTTTTTCTAAACACGTATTTTGTTTGTTTTTTATCGTTTGAATAAATCAATTTTCCAAGTGTATTTTTTATTATCTAGCACAAGAAGGTTCAATATCTAATTTATATTTTCCCTAACTTTAGGTTGTAATATTTCTCAAAACATGGCAACACTGACTCCATTTCTACCAACATCACCACGAAGGGAACTCTTTCGTGAAACGCACTTTAAGATATTTTACAACCTCACTTTGAACATATTTTTATTGATGTAAGCTGTTTTCTAGATCACTGAATATTATTTTATTTAAAAGATAATAGGCTCAAGTTTGTAAATTCATACGTGAATAATCATATATAAGTTTGTTTTTTTTAAGAATATTTTTATTTCATTTTCTTGTGATGGGGTAGGTTCATACAGCAGTACGCGGGGTACATTCATACTGTATGAATGTACTCCGTTATTATAGTTTGTTAGAATTGAAGTTCATTAATTCATTCACCGCTTCTAGGTCACGATAAACGTATCTGACTTGAACTTGACTGAATTGAACTGGTATCATAATTCTGTTTTACAGAAAAAATATGGTTAGAAATTACAAAAAAAAGGGAACTAGGAATGGAGAAGTGGACGAACAGGCAATGTTAAAAGCTATTGGTGAAATTTTGGAAAACAAACTCTCTTTAAGGAAATCAGCAGCCAGATATGGAGTTAATGCACAAACACTACAAAGCCGTATCAAAAAATTACGCAAAACACAAGATCTTGTTAGCGAAAATCGTGCATTCGAATATAAATTTGCATCACAGCAAGTTCCTACAAAAACAGAAGAGGATCATTTAAATAAATATATCTTAGCATGTTCAAAGATGAACTATGGACTGACATGTATCCAAGTTAAAAAACTTGCGTATGAATGATATCCAATGATATCAAATATCCTGCAAGTTGGAATAATAATAAGATGGCGGGAGTAGCTGGTTAGCAAGTTTCCGAAAACGACATAAAAATTTAAGTTTACGTAAACCTGACAATACTAGCGCTGCCAGATCAATCGGTTTCAACAAAACGGCAGTGAACGATTTCTTCCAGAACCTGGAGAATGTATACCGCAAACATAATTTTACTGCCGATCGGATATTCAACTACGAGTCTGGTATTTCAACTGTTTTGAGTACAGCAAAAATTTTTGCTGACAAGAGTCAAAAACAGGTTGGTCAAATAGTGTCTGCCGAAAGAGAAGAACTGGTCACATTTGGTGGTATTGTTTCAGCAAGTGGAAATACCATACCGCCCTTATTCATCTTCCCTCGAGTGCATTATAAGGACCACTTCTTAGAAGGTGCCCTAGAAGGCTCCTCAGGTGTAGCTACGAAAAGTGGTTGGATAAATTCAAATATTTTTGTTGTTGTTCTAAAGTACATCCAGAAACACATCTTATGTTCGAAAGAAAATCCAATATTACTTTCATGTGACAATCATGAAAGTCATATTTCTATAGATGCAATCAACTACTGCCGTGACAATGGGGCTGTGCGCTTTTCCTTTCCTCCTCACACAACTCATCGCCTTCAACCCTTAGATGTTGGAGTATTTGGACCGTTAAAATCAAAATTAAAAATAGCATTCAATGACTGGCACGTTTTCAACCTAGGAAAGACACTTAATATTTACAATATCCCAAAACTCACAAAGATATCTTATTTGGAGTCATTAAATGTAGGGATGTTGCGAATATTCGCACCCGCATCCGCACATGCGGAACATCCGCATCAATTTCGACATCCGCATAAATTGATGCGGAGCTGAAGCGAATGCGGATGTGTAGCAGGTCGCGACATGAAAGAAAGGGGAAGGCCCGGCGAGTGGCACCTGTCGACCGCGCGTGCTGATTGACTAATAGGAATGCGGTAATTTTGTTTCGGACTTCGGTGAATCGGTGACGATGACGCGGCTCGCTTCTGTTTTGTTGTGACAACTGACAAGATCTGACTCGCGCGTTTGTTTTTATTGTGGTGTAATTGCCTACATCTAAGTAACTGTATTGTTTACGTACGTATGTTATTGTATTACGTTAAGTAAAGTGAGTGCTGCTTTTTTAATTCAAATTGACTTTTGTTAATGTCTTAGACAAGTGAATTATGCCACCACCTACGCAAAGTGAAATTTGGAACTATTTTAAACCCATTGAAAATGACCGGGATAAATCTCAGTGTAAAATATGTAGTAAAACATATTCTCGAAAGGGTCGAACTACATCGTCGCTAAAAAATCATTTAAAATCAATGCACCCTGAAGAGTTTACTTTGTTTGAAAAAGCGAATAAAGAAAAAGAACTACAGAAAATGAAAACGGATGCCGGTAAGTTGTATTTTAAACAAAATCACCTAATTTAGTTAGGTACTGTTAGGTTTCGTTAGGTACCTACTTACTTATTTATACTTGTATTGTATATTATAGCCTTGGATATTGTAGTAGTTTTGGATAATTATATAGGTATCTAAAAATAACGATATAATTTGGCTAAACGTAATTTCCTTAATAAGGTCCGATCCTACCAAGTCGTAAAACTGAGTTTTGAATTCGAAATCTTAGATTTGTCATGTAAGTAAACTGGAATTTAGCTAAAAGTGTAGTACAAGAAAGTTTGATCATTGTGTTTTGTTCCTGTGGTTTTCAATAAAGAATATTTGTATTTGTCGGTACCATTAAATTTATAGTGAAATATTAATAGTGGACGCCCGCGACTCCGTCCGCGTGGACTGCAGAAAAAACAAAATGACGAATTTATCCGGAATAAAAACATTTTCTCAGGATAATAAGCAGCCTATATGTTAAATAGAACCTGTCACAATATATTCTTGAAAACTGCATCGAAATCGGTCCAGCCATTTTTTTTCTAAGATTAGCGTGCACAAACATCGATCCGTTACAATCCCTGCTAATCCCTAATTCCCTACCCCTACTTCTCCCTACTAATATTATAAATGCGAAAGTCTGTTTGTCTGCCTGCCTGTCCGCCAGTCTATCTGTCTATTACCTCTTCTCGCTTCAACCGCTGAACCGATTTGGATGAAATTTGGTATGAAGATAGTTTAAGACAAAGGAAAGGACATAGGCTACTTTTTATCTCGAAAAAATGCCGGGTTCCAGTGGGAAGAGCGATAAACGAATTCCACGCGGACGGAGTCGCGAGCAACAGCTAGTTTTATTACATGTATGGATAGAATATAGATAGATGTAGATAATTAGTTGATTACAGTACAAGTTTTGTATAAAATGTACTTTAGAGAGCTTCGTTTATGTTAAATAAAAGTAGTTTATTTATATTATATATTATTATGTTTTTTGTTTGTTTTAAGGTAAAAGCGTTACGCCTCTTCAAGAAGCGAAGAAACAGCTTTCATTAGAAGAAGTAATACAGAAAGCAAACAAATGGGATGTCAATAACGTAAACTCGAAAAAAATTGATAAGTTAATCGGAGAAATGATTGCGCTTCAAAATTTACCTTTCAATTTTGTGGAAGGACTTGGTTTTCGCAGACTGATACAAGAAATAGCACCGAGATACAATTTTAGAGGGCGCAACTTTTTCACTGAATTTGTGTGCAAGGAGCTGTATGGCAAAATTGCTATCAAAGTTAAAGAATTGATAAAAAAATTTGATCACATGTCATTTACTTCTGACATTTGGTCAGATCCAAGCTCTAATGCCTCTTTGCTGAGTCTGACTTGTCATGGGATAGCTAGCGATTTTGAACGGTCATCAATTATTTTGAAATGTGAGACCTTTGACGACCGCCACACAGGTGACATAATAGCTGAAAAATTTGACACGATGCTTTCGGAGTGGAATATCTCAAATGATCAAGTGCATTGCATGATTCGAGACGAAGGCTCCAATATGAAAAGAGCGATGCGATTGGCAAAATTGCAAGACTTGGATTGTGCAGTTCATAAGATGCAACTTGCTATTCGAAGTTCTTTAAACTCGCAAGAAAATATAAAGGGTATCAAACAAAAATGTAAAAAAATATCGACACATTTTAACCATTCTACTATAGCCCAAAAACAACTGCACAAAATCCAGGACAGGCTCAACCAACCGCATCTCAAAGTTTTCAAGATTGTGTTACGCGGTGGAATAGCACATATTATATGTTAGAACGTTTTTGAAAGCAAAGATGCCTTAAACCTTTACATAAATGACAGCGAGATTGACCCTATTTTACCAGAAGAGTGGAAAATAATAGAATGTTGTGTTGAGTTACTGAAACCTTTGAAGAAGCCACACGTGAACTTAGCAGTTCTCACACTCTCATCTCATCAGTGATTCCGATAATTCGGATGCTGACGCAAAAGTGAGTGACTATTTGACAGCTTCACCGGAATCTCCAATTTACCATGCAGCTAAAACTTTAAAAGCTGGAATTTCAGGAAAATTTTCGACTTTGTTGGAAGAAGAAAACTCATATATCATAGCCACTTACCTAGATCCTCGGTATAAGAACAAATTTTTCACATCATTAACTGAGGAAAAGATTAAAGATGATATATTGAAGATTAGCAGAAACACCGAAGACATCTTGGCTTCTCGAACAATATCTCCAAGTACCGAAAGAGCGAAGAAAATGAAAATGACAGATTCCATGGACACGGATACGGAACGACCAGGGACTTCAGGTACAGGACGTCAGTCCTGTTTAATTAGTGATCTTGCCATGATCCTCGACTCATCAAGTGACGATGAGAGTCAGAAAACACCAGAAATTAACAGCCCTGACGTAATTCTCAAGAAGGAGTTACTTACTTTCCGTCAAAAAAAAACGAAATAATTTAAATGAGTGTCCTCTTAAATGGTGGAGTGTTAATCAAAGCGAGTTCAAACTGTTATCTAAAATGGCACGCAAATTCTTATCAGCTCCACCAGCCAGTGTTCCAAGTGAGCAGTTGTTTAGTAGCGCAGGATTAATATACGAACCCTTGCGAAACAGACTGGAGTCCGAAAAGGCGGCCATTCTACTTTTCATTAAATATAATGCTCCAATATTTAAATTTAATTACTAAAATAATTAATTATTATTAGTAGTTCATTCATTACTTTGTGATTAAATAAAAGGGTAAATAATACTGTGTTTTTTTAACTCTACCAACCCAACACTTAAATTTTTCATACAGATCCGCATTCGTATCCGCGGATGTGAGCCTCTTAAAATCCGCATCCGCGGATGTGGGAAAAAGTGGATCCGCAACATCCCTGATTCAATGGTAGGAATATCACCAGTGCTTATGAGAAAACCGGAATATGGCCTTTTAATAAGTTGATTATCAATGATGATGACTTTGCGCCGGTTCAGGTGTATCATTCAAATCCTGTAACAATTCCCAATGAAATCACTGGTGATGAGGAGATTGTAATAGTTGGTGATGAGCTTGCTACAGTTAGTGCTGAACTTTGTGATGTTCCTGCTCGAACACCACCGACTTTGTCGAGAAATGTCTCACCTTCACTGCTTCCACAACATTTTGCATCAACAGTGATAGATTTAACAATATAAAACTGTATGAAGCTGCCCCATTTCACTCTATATTACGTAAATTTATAACTGGCGTCTTTTAGTACATAATTATGAATTTAATTTTTTTATGTCTCAGCATGAAAAATTGTTTTCTTGTATTTTGGAAATGCAGTTTCAGAATCGCGACGACGACCAGATGTAAGAAGGAGACGTCGTCTTCCTACTCCTTTTCAAATCGCCACAGATCCATTTGTGGAAATTGAAAGAGTGAGGAATGGAAATGAGCAACTGAGGACCAATCAAATAGATAGGTCAATAATGGCAATTGAACAGTCAGGAGAGCGGCTTATAGAGATAGAGTAAGAAACGAAAATGATAGACAGAGAATAGAAACAATTAACAGGGCAATTAACAGGCAGTGGAACAGCCCCCTAAAAAGACTTAATCGCAGGTGGTAGCATCACCATCAGCTGAACCTGCGAAAAGGACCCCGCTTCCACAGTGTGGATCTGCACACACCATAATCATAACGTCCGATGAAAAAGCAGATACCGCGGAAGCGGATCAGGTGATGGAGAAGGTTAGAACCGCGGTAAATGCAAGGAGGACGGAAGTGTGTGTAGACCGGCTGAG